>JAHWFP010080439.1:2180-18383 GCA_023313725.1 Lithobius niger
CCCCCCCCCCCCCCCCCCCCCCCCCCCCCCCCCCCAAACCCACCCCAGCGTCGTCCCTGGGCTTGGCTCGAAGACGGACCTTCTAGCATGTGAAACAGAAAAGACTTGTACTGTATCTGAAATTCACGTTTAGTATTGAAGAAATTGTACCGAAAAAGTCGGTTCTATTTATTAATTCCGACCATTGCCTACATTGTTGTGCTACGTGTTGTTACTATTATTAATAAACAAAAATGTATCGTTAAAAGTAAGGGTCTAAAAGTCAAAACCTGTAAGGAACACGGACAAGCTTTGACTGTAAGGGTCTAGGTTTCAAATTTGGCCAGTAAGACGCTGCTAAGCATTAGACCCTTACTACCCGGTTTTTGACGAACAGCTGTCTGAAATCGTCCTATAAAGACCCATGAGATGATCCAATGATAGTGGGGGTGTGGGTTTCCTACTTTGCTTTAGGTTGACATTTTTTTTCGGTTTGATAACATGGCAGCGATTCCAAGTAAGACAACCTACTACAAGCGTAAGCGTATACACCCATTCTGTCTGAGTTACTAAGTCAACTATAAACAGACATAAATCGCTGGAAATAAATGTGTGAAAGAAGGAACTTACAAATGCATACAGCGAGAGTACATTCTCTCACTTTACAATTACATTCCAATTCCATCCCCTGTCACAAGGCCGACTGAGAGAGGTGCTTTGGTTTTGCTTCCTGACTCCAGCTCAGTTCATTTAAAGTGGCACTATCACCGATTGAAAGTCTGCAGAATCTGGCAACATGTAGCGCTCTCCAGTAGTATCTAGCACTTGCTTACATCAAGCGAAGGAATGCACAACGCCATCTTTTTTAACGAAACAAACAAGCCACGACCTCCTTAATTACCGAGTTAAAATTTGGTACGTCCTTGTGCACCTGGAAGCAAGCTATAGAGATTAACAATATCATTACTGCTAGATGGCGCGTGGTATGTTCGTTCGCTTTTCAATCGGTGATAGTGTCACTTTAACATCAATAGAATCTTATTTTATCAAAACAATGCTAAGAGGCGTTAACTTCCTTGCCCGCGCAAGAACTAGCTGGAGTCGGGAGGTAAGAAACACAATTTTTCTACAGTCGGCCTTGGTTAGACCAAACATAAATCCCTCTTGGTTTCAAGGTCATGTCAACGCTACTGCTTGCCAGTAAGGGTTTGTTGATGAACCATGTACACATTTATTTTTCATACGTATTTACTTTTTCTTCGTAATTATTTTTCACACGTATTTATTAGGCAAAATGCCGAAGTAGTATTTTTTAAACGTCCACTCCAGTTTCAGGCGTTATGGGCCTTCCTTTATGCCACTGCTTGGGTTGAAACTCAACTTTCGAGGCGATTTCACTAAATTTTTGCACGAGGCTTATATATGATGTTAATATTGAAATGTTCAGCTCCGCAAAAAATGTTTAAAAATGCTGGTGTATGTGAACAGAAAGCACCGTACCAGTACTTGGCACAGCTCTAAATTTGGCGCGACACGTGCAGCACGACGCCACACACCCCCAAACATTATTTCGCGCCAAAAGGCTAGGGATTCAAGCTCCCTCCTGTGGAATACTCTGAATACTCCCAAGGAACACATTTTGCTCGGACTACACTACCGAAGATTTACTTTTCAGTTACTTTAGCGCCATCTATTATCACGATTTTAAATTAGTTTGGAACTTTTTTTTAGGGGTGTGTTTGCTTTATCTCAGTTAGCCTTAAAAAATTACGTCGTCTGATTTGAGAGTTCTCGGCGTAGTCACGGCCGTAGTCGTTCGGCTAGATATGTTACATGAAACAGAAACGACGGTACCCTGCTTTGATCGAAATCTCAGACAAGGTGGCTTTGCTGTGGGCCACTACCCGGAAAATTGGAGCATGGACTTACATACTATCACACTTATAGTACGTGGTCGGAGTGAGGTTTCGACCCTACGACACTGTGAACGTCTGGACGGGCCAGGCTCCCGTTCGACGCTAAGTGGACACGACGAACTACGACGACGTCTTCCATTCGTAAGAGCGACATCATCCATTCGAAGAGTGACGTCCATTCGTAAAATCGGTTCCTTTCTGCTGTTAAAAAAAACGTAAGAAACACCGACTGAGGCGGCTCGTTTAACGTGCTGCAACATACATCGAGATTTCTGTAATTCTAAAGAGTAAGATCAAAAACGTACGGTATGACGCAGACAATCGTGAAACCCCCGGCCCAAGTCGTTCACCGAAAGCACTTCAGACATCCAGTCTACCACGTCGATTATGACAATACACCGCTTTGGAAGTTGACCCATAACTGCTACCTACCTGAGTTGGCCTTGTCTTCCGGTATTATTACTGATGTTATTTATTATTATTATTATTGTAATATTATTACAAATTTACTTCTAAACCCAAGCTGAGTGCAAAACTTTATTTACTTGGGGCTGCCAGGCGCAAACTGGGCGCAAAACGACTCGTGTGCCTTTCGGCTATGTTATGCTGCCGGTGCTGCCGCTGTTGATGTACTCGTGGTCAAAAACTACACTAATACGTGACGTCAAACAAACATGGCGGCGCCCAGTCAAGTTTCTCCATGTGGTTTAGGACTAACCGCGTGAAGTTTAACTTTGAGCAATCAATGAACCAACAGATTACGGCAAGAAGCGGTAGATCAAACCAAGATGCCATTTCTAGATCTTATAACAGAACTCAAGTCTGGAAAAGCTGAGAAAGGTAAAATCTACGATTCTCCCAAGTTCGGTCCAATGCAGTCATACTAATAGTTCTTCACATAGTTGGGAAGAGTTTGGGAATTAAAAATACAGCTACTTGCTAAAAACTTGATAATATTCTCACTTTGTTACCATGCTGCGAGCTACTTACCCCCCCCCCCCATCCTTGCACGATACCTTTAACCCATGAAAGAAGGGGGGGGGGGGGGGGGGAAGTTGTTCAATCAAAGATTGACCAGTAAGTATATATTGCAAACAAGACTAAAATCCGTGATTGCATGAACGTAAATAAGCTGGAATTCTGTGCCACAAAATCATTACGTTGTGGCTGGACTGCTGAGATTTTACTTAGGCCTATGTATTTATTTAAAGTGGCCCTATCACCAATTGAAAAGCGAACGAAAATACCATGGCACCATCTAGTGGTAGTGATAATAATTACGGAGGTCATAATTTGTTTGTTTCGTTAAAAGAAATGGTGTTTGCATTTCTTCACTTGATGCAAGTGAGTGCTAGGTACTACCTTGGATAAATAACTTTACACTTCGGTACAGGACAACTCACTTGCTACACTTACCGCGCAAGCACCACGACCCAATAATGAAGACCGATACTCTAGTTTCTCAAATTTGCCACGTGAGCACCAACTGCCGACAATAGCGGTCGAGCATGTGACTAGCACCTGCCTCATGGAGAAGAGCAGTCGCAGTGAGCATATGTCGCCACCATCTTGGATGCTCTGAAATAGTTGGAAACACCAGCTTGTGGCCAGATGCAACAGATGGTGCACCATGTTATGATCGCGAGTACTGTTGACGCTTTCGTGGCTAGATTTCAGAGCGAGTGAATAGGGCTTGGTACTACTACTGAGAGTGCTTCATGTTGCTATATCCTGAAGACTTTCAATCGGTGATAGTGCCACTTTAATCTTGGTAAACCGTCGAGTGTTGACGACTTGCATCCACAACCGTGCAATCTCACCAATGTAGCTTTCAGCCAATTAAAAGTCGTCTTTCCTCCCTCACCAACAAAAACCCATCGCACTAAATACACGTACATAGTTCTTTTTCAGGCTAAACTTTGCAAATAACACCGCGAATAAAATGCTGGTACTGTAGGCTAGATGATTAGAACTTGCCACAATATATTTTGAGTTTGGCGTCGTGCAGTGCAGTCAATGAGTAGGCAAGTGGCGATCAGGGCCGGATTTATAAGTAGGCCCGAGAGGCCCAGGCCTATAGCAGCACTTTTTTAGGGGGCAGCATGATGGCTTAAAAACAATTGTACGTGAGAAAAGCTGATGAGAATTTTGCATGCGCTGTACCGTTCATTAAAATTTATAAACCAAATGCTGGCGCCATCCGTTATAATAAAAGCTGACCGTACATCAGTCTAAAAACTTGTACCGCATCCACCAAGAGATGATGCTTTAAATAAGTTGTTGCTATTTTGTACAATACGTGTCTATAGGCTAATACTTTCCACCAACAGTAACCGTACAGTCCCATGTAGACCAATTTTGAGGTTGACAACGGCTCATTTTGCAAATATCTGCTAATATTATTCGACATTTTTTCTCCATCAACTCAACGTCGTATCAGTATTGATTGAGTACAGGACTTTTTCTTAAAAACGCAGTTACGTTATTTACGAACTTTTGATTGCATGGCCACTTTGTTTGGGTGGTAGTCATACGTTGATCATAATAGCGAAATAAATCCAGTAGCCATGAGCAAGTGAAACTAAGCGGCACCCAGAACAAAAAAAAAACAGGGAGAAGCAAGGCAGAAAGGTACAAGGTCCTAGTAAGCAAATCCTTAACATTTTTAAAGTTAGGTTCAAAGGGCAACGGAAATAGGTTACTTTTTATCTCTTTGCTTAGTAACACACCATAAGTTATTGTTGCCCTACTAGTTTTCAATAGATCACAAAAGATTCGAACATGCAAATTAAGAAAGGTGCTCGATGGGGAGGGGGAAAGGGGTGCCAAAATTGAACATTCCGTAAGAATTTAGTGGAGGGGAAGTTTTACGAGTATTGAAGAGCGGCATTATGGTTGGGCCTACAGGCAGCAAGAACTTAAATCTGGCCCTGGTGACGATCTACTGGAATCTGATGGCTGACAATGTAAAATATTGCCAGGGGTGAGATTTTTCCGCTGCTTGGCGTAATTACACCTTTTCAGATTAAAAGTAACCAACCCATGGATGTGATCGAGCAAATCCGTTAAAGTTATGTTGTAAGCTGGGTTGTTGGGGAGGGCATGGGATGCTTGACAGTTAGCCAACTGGAAGACAGTAGTCGAGACCTCATCCCTTGGGATAGGATAGGAGCACGTCAAATACTTTAGTAATCTTAGCAATCAAAATTTTGATTTTAATTTCATTTCTAAAGAAATTTCTTCACAAAAGAATTTCCTAATCTTTAGACCTGAATGCCAGAAGTGGCAGCCTCTTGTCCATTTGTAACTAAATTTACTCAGGTGGCTAAGTTTTTCTGGTTATTAAGTTAGCCTGCCGTAGATTTTCAAATGCTGATGAGCAGGGCTGCCCCCTCCCCTTCCCCAGCATCCTGCGCTACCTCTGACCCATCAAATGGCCTCTCTCCGTGCAACAGTTGTTTTTAAGGATAGACTGCCACAGGTTTTAGTTTTAGCAATCCTATTCAGAAAGTGAATGTGTAGCCCACAATAAAAAAAATAGTTAAGGTCTGCTAACAAACAATTTTAAAGACTGGCATTTTACGTTGAGGTTCATGATGTGAAAAATTAATTGATTGTAAGTTCAGTTCACTCAACTTGGAATATGTGACCTGACTTACACACGACCTGACTGCAACAACTCCAAATTCATCTTTGCTGAAAAGAAAATGTGCTAGGTTTGTCCTCGAGTCCTTGTCAAGAGCTGCAGTCCACAACCGTGCTATCTCACAAAAGGAGCTTTTAGCCAATTGAAAGCCCTCCTTCTCCCTCGCCAACGAAAACCTGTCGCAGTGAATTCAAATCTTAATATAGGTCTAAAAGAGCTGCTGGGGTTGCTGTACAACAACAAGCGCCGAGTTGTAATCTTCTTGTGTCAAGCTTAATTGTGCTCTAAATTTCTTTTTGGAACAGGTTTCGACTAGTAAATAACTTGAGCAGGCCCACTGACTTAAAATTGGCAGCATTCAAATGCTCTCGAAGGTACAGTTAAAATGGTGTATTGGAACTTTAAAATCTGTTAGTTTTTTAGCAAAATTATTGGAAAAAATGTGAGGCTATTTATGTGGGGAGACCCTAAGAGGAATCCACATCCGAATACGCAATCATGTTACCACCACCAATACAAAAAACCTAAGGAAATAGAATTGCAACCCACCAAGCAGAGACAGCTCATGCCATAAATTGGAGCAAAGTTAACACTTCTGACGTCAAACTTTACCAGAGACAATCTTTAGTGTCGGTTTCATTTTTTTACGAATCGGTTCGGTTTCGGTGTTTTTACAAAGGACGCCTCGGTATCGGTTTCGACTTTGGTTTTTTTGTTTGACTGATAAAAGACATTTTTAAGTCACAAAAATGCCCCCACATCCACGAGTGGCGCTATGTTGACGTTTTCGCACATGCGTCAGTTTTGATGGGTTGTTTTGTCCAGGAACGCTAACTTCCAATGCACCCTTGCATAAAATGTTGGAGTTAGGCCTACTGTTTTTTGAAAATGCTTTATTTTTTAAATTGTAATTGGAAAAAGGTACTTATAATTTTTATTCGAAATTGTTTAATAGTCTAGTTGAAAACAAAACTTCAACTTAGTGATCGATGCACGTCCATTCCTGGTGAATTATTTGCGAGTAGCAATCTGGAATCCGTTGCACTGACCAAGGTGCCGACCGATCGCGAAAGATGTAAACAAGCACGTTACGTTTCGGGAAATATTTAACAATTCCACTTACCTCAAATACCTTTTGTTTGGTGCTGATGCGTTTTGCTTAACAATACAAATGTTGGCACAGTGTTGTTCAATTGAGCATTCACGAATGAGACGAAATTCCTCCCGTTCGTTGTTGTGGCAGTCACCATTATCGTCTGCTACTCCCATTTCGGATAAAGCCGTCAACAAGTTTGTTTATCATATTATTTTATTTGTAAAAGACAACAATTAGTTTTTTATGGTTAAACATCCATGTAAAGACACATGTATGCAAAGTTGCCTTTTAACTCATTCATACCTGCTGTAAAAAAAAAGAAAAAATCTGTTTTTAAAAAACATCCTACTCGGTTTTGGTTTATAAGTAAAAAACCGAAACCGCAGTCTACACAGCACTAACAATCTTTTCCAGGTGTAGACTATTGCTATTCAGCACCTTGAAACACACTTATGAACATTCGTCCTTCAGCGTCTTCTACAATTCAGCACCTGATTCACCACAAGGTGCAACATCTTCTATCGAAAAAATGGAAAGTCCTAGGACGCCCCCCCCCCCCCTCCCATTTCTGCTATTGGGTGGAAAGCAATCGCGAGCTGCGGAACCACTTCAACCCATAGAGATCATTGGTCCGCATCGGACGATTTACACTAAGCAACAACAAACCAACGTGCAAGCGATGTAGGTCGAAAACAACACAACTTTAACAAGCCTGATCAAGACAAACGAAACTCCATCAAACTAGTGTTTGTTAAAAATTTGCAAAGACAGAACTGTAAGTTGTTCTTCCTACTTTGAGTTTTAGCGTGATTTCTGTGTCATCGCTCAAAATATTAGAAAAAATTATAATTTCCCAGAAAAAAAAAAAGGGTAGACTCTTGCACAACTTTTTTATAGTCTACCTGCATGCTCCTGAGAACCAAAAAATTTTGTCTTAATAAAACTTAGTAATTTTTTTTCTTTCAGAAGTTACAGCCTTTGTTCAGCATGCCGAGAACTACAGCACCACCTTAAAGGGTCAAGATGTTGTGCAGGACTATCTCCTTCAGTCAGGGCAATGCCAGGAAGTTCTTGAATTTATTGATTTTGAAAGCAAGAAACCGCCAAATGAGGTAAAATAAAATTCCTTTGAAGTTTCGCTCTACTCACAATTGTGTCTTTGGAGTTTAATTTAATGATGGTCAGGCAAGTGCAGACAAAAAATTTGGTAAAAAAAAAAAAAGCTTTCATTCCTTACAGAAACAGATCCAGAATTTTGATGAGGTTGCGCCAACAGTGTCAAAATTTATTTTTTACCCTAATATTAAAAATGAGGACTTTTTTTAAAAAAATAGATAATGAAAAACAGTTGCACAGTTTTCGCTGCGTTTGTTTGATCGTTAATTAAACTTTATCACACTTTATTTTTTTAAAGCCTGCAGCTGGCCCAAGCTTGATCTGTTCCAATTGTCCAGAATGCATACAGTTTCTGCTGAAGGAGGCCGGTAGCCCCTGGCTGCAACTGAGGATCTTTAGGAAATTGAGGGAAAGATGATGTGATAGACATGCACGGAAATCACTAGCTGTTGCTATACCAGTAGACCTTAGAAAGCACTCGCTACATAGAAAATGCGTGGGCTACTGCGTGATACATGGTTTTCTAATTCATGCATTTGAGGAGCTATTCAATTTTTTTAACCCCAGTACTATTGCAGAAAAAGCTGTTGTTATAATTCTGAGCATAATGTCTCTAGTGTATGCGGTTCCCGAAATATCCCTATTTGAGTGTCAATCTCTGTTGCTAGCCGCCGTTGGCTAGTTGAGCTAAATTCACGCGGCGAACTGTTGATTTCCGTTCGCCAAATAGCGAGTGGCGACTGACATTGCGTAGGGTTGATCAGGTGTGCATTTCTAACGTAGGACAGATGGTGTGGCTGAAACCCCCCCCCCCTCCTCACCTTGCTCAAATGTATTTTTAAGATTTGAAATCCTACTATTTAATTAAGAAAATAGAAGAATTTTCTTAATTAAATTGTAGGAGTTCCAATCTTAAAAATTTAGTCGAGGGGGGGGGGGGGGGGGGGGGTGTTACAACCAAACCTTAGCTCCCAATCCCAGAAGTTCAAAGAGTTACATTGAAAAGACGGTTAACTGGCAGTTACAATGGAATAGCAAGAACATCGCAAGAAAAATATATACAATTTTCATAAAAACCAACGAAATTTCATCTACGGCAAAAAGTACTTCAACATAGGTATTGTTCACCTGCATCAGAGAGAGTAGAAGCAGCAATTGACGATTGATTACATTTCAAAGCACTTTAATATTTAAACGATGTGCTGTGCAAGTTTACCGCTGATCTTTACAACCCGGTTCATCTGTGCGTTCCACTTCTTACTGAGTAACTCGCACAATTCGGGCCTGATGAGGCCTTGGCAAAGTGTGTAATGGCCACAGACTCCAATGCCCGCAAATGGAGAAGTTTCGATCTTAGCATTTTAGCTTGTTCCCATGCTATGGAGTGGTTAGGTGAGGTTAACCTCTCCCCTCCCCCCTGGCACCACCCTGAAAAAAAGCTCCAAATTTTAAGCGATTTCTTGTTTGACACAACTTTATTATGGAATGTATTTTGTTATGTTAGGTAGTTATTTTTCTTTCACTCTTTCCTTTTGTTTTTAGCTTATCCTTGCATTCAAAATGTTGGAGCAGATTCTGTTGCGCATTGCTGACGACTTGTATGCCTACGAGAGCACAGGTTCATATGTGGTACAAAGCATCATGTCGTCACGGACGAAGACGAAGACTATCTACTGGATGTTGGGCCAAAACAAAAGCAACCCCGTCAAGGCCACCCTTTGCTTACTGACAAGCATGGTGATGCTTGGGAATCAGACTGCTAAAGAAATCCTCTCTTATTTTTCCTTCTCCCACTCTGCAATCAAACCTCTGCTCACCCGCACTGATGTGAAGGTAATGGTTTTTTTCTTCTTATTCTGTATTTATACAAGGAATGATTTTATTATTGAATTCTTATTACCGTGTCCAAGAATTCTTGCCGTGACTTATTTAAGCAGAAACGGAAAAAAAAAAAAAACCTAACTACAGTAGAACCTCAATTATCCAAACTTTGGTTATCGGAAAACCGCCTTTATCCGAACACCCATTGACCAATTCTAGATAAAATTTCACAAATTTTGTCCTTGTTTGGTGAAAGACCCATTTATGACCCGGTACAGAATTTAAGAATGTGCCTAACAAAAATTAGGAGAAATTTCCCTTCTTGCGACACATTTCTCCAATTTTTAATGCACTAAAATTTCAGACTAGCCAACTTGAGAGTACGTCACGTCTGTGCGATGCGTCTCCTATCGCGTTTACAAAATAGTTCCTCTAAAAACATCATTACCAATACTATGAAACATTTGAATAATTTTAAAAACCACAATCTTCTTCAATCTTCGCACAATTTCATACATAAGACACTCACAGAGTCTTGCTAATTTTCGACAGCAATGCTACTGTCATCATCAGGCACTTCAAAGGAAAAATTTTGCTATACAACACCATGAGCAGAATGGATTCCAACTTATGAATATTCAGGGCCCTTCTTACCCAAATGTAAGACACCTTGTGGGGAGGGACTTGAGTGAGCAGTTAGCGCGGTGTTGGAGAGCTAGTAGCAGCAAGAAGGGCCCACTACCTTCTAAAGACAGCATGAATGGTCCACTACCTTGTAAATACAGGAGGCTACGTGTTCTGCCAAATTCAAATTCTGGCAAACAGCAAGAATGTGACCAGGATCCAAATTTTTCCTTTGAAGTGCCTGATGATGACAGTAGCATTGCTGTCGAAAATTAGCAAGACTCTGTGAGTGTCTTATGTATGAAATTGTGCGAAGATTGAAGAAGATTGTGGTTTTTAAAAATAGTTCCTGCGCAGATTAGTTGGGCAGTAGCATTACAACGCTCATACGTACGAACATGGCGACAGTAAGCTCACCTAAGATCTACTACAAGCAACATCGTAAAGGTAAACCTTTTACCAGCGTACAAAAGCAAATAGTGATGAATGTTTATAGTACTTTAAGACGGAAGCACCCTGACATGAATGTGGACGACATCGTAGATTTGACTGCCGAATTTACTGGTGTTGCAGCTAGCAGTATCTACCGTGCGAAGAAGGAACATCGTGAGTGCGACGACAAAGCCAAACGCTATTGGTAAGCGAACAAGACTGAAAATATATGACGAATTTACTTCATCAGCAATTCGTAAGAAAGTAGATATGTTCTTTCGTGCCAACGGTCCCCCAACTGTCAAAAAAATATGTGATGCAATCAATGAAGACGCGACCCTCCCTAATTTCACTTGCTGTACGATGCAGCGCGTTATGCACGACCTTGGATTTGTTTACAAAAAACGATTGCGGAATTCAATGTTGATTGAACAGGATGACATTGTTTTGTGGCGGCGACGTTATTTACGTGAGATCAAAAAATTAGTAGCAGAGAAGAAACCTGTTTACTATTTGGATGAGACGTGGCTTAACGCTGGGCATACAAAATCTCGTGTGTGGCAAGACACAACAGTTAAATGCAAGCGAGACGCTTTTTTTAAATGGATTAACAACCGGACTGACGCAGCCGACCGGAAAAGGCGGCCGACTTATTGTTGTTCACGCAGGAAACGAAGATGGATTTGTAAATAA
The DNA here is from genome assembly GCA_023313725.1 of Lithobius niger. NCBI lineage: Eukaryota > Metazoa > Arthropoda > Chilopoda > Lithobiomorpha > Lithobiidae > Lithobius > Lithobius niger. Next base: position 13,504 of record JAHWFP010080439.1, read on the forward strand.
TGCTGGACTTGTATTTCGTGCTAAAAAAGGAACTGGTGATTATCACGAGGAAATGGATGGCCCGCGTTTTGAGAAGTGGTTCAAGGAACAATTGCTACCAAACATCAAACCTAACAGCACTATTGTAATCGACAATGCTCCATACCACACTGTCAAGACGGAAAAAATCCCGAACACGTCAACAAGAAAACCTGATATTCAGGCATGACTAACAAGCAAAGGGATTAAATGGGAAGCCAACATGATTATTCGTGAGATTCTTGTGTTGGTCAACAAATTAAAGCATTTGTATGAACATTTTAAGGTTGGTATTTGTGCTAAAGAACATGGTCACTCTATCCTGCATTTGCCTCCATACCATTGTGAACTCAATCCAATTGAAATGATATGGGCTCAAATCAAAGGAAATGTATCGGCAGAAAACCATTCATTCAAGATGCCAGATGTGGAAAAGCTAACTGACAATGCCATACAACGAGTCACTCCAGAAAAATGGGCAACCTGTGTGAAACACGTCAGAGCTGAAGAAGAAGAGATGTGGAAGATGGATGCCCTGGAAGACACAAGAGTTGAACCCGTTTAATTTCAAGTTAACTGCGGTAGCAGTGATTCCGAGGATGGTAGCCTAAGTGGTATTGAAGACCTACTTACTATAAACATTCATCACCCAATTTGCTTTTGTACCAAAACAGCCTTTTTCAAGGCTAACAAAACAGCCTTTTTCAATTAGGCTAACAAAACAGCCTTTTTCAAGGGAAAACTCACCATTTTACTTTGGATGTTTGTATCAATAAAATTCTTCTTCTTCAAAGACGCTCAAAGGCCTTTTTCAAGGCTACCAAATAGAGAAGAGAGAATCTGATTTTCATCTGTGTTTACTTGTGAATAAAATGGTTATTTTTTTTATTTCAGCTAAAAAAAAAGAATCCTCCGCAAATATAATTGCGTCCATTAACAGTTATTTGCACTCCAAAAATTAAAAACCGCAAGGGGATTTTTGAAAAGCAAACTCGTAGCAGCTGTCTCTTTTTTCTTTTCTTGGGGGCTGGGGGAAGGGGTAGTTTAACAAACGAAAAAGAAAGGGAAAAGACTAAAATAGTAAAAAAATTTTAAAGGAGGCACAAAAGTTCTCCCCCCCCTCCTCCCCCCCCCCCCAATATCGTAATGTGACATGCTTTCTTTTTTAATACGAATTCCAAATAAACGCTTTTATTGAATCGTTTTTAAGAATCGTTGGTTTAGGGTTTTTTTTCTACAAAATTCATATGGCAACTAATAATTCCTACGACCAGGGCTAGACCGGGAGGGGGGAGGGGAGACTATCATGGGCAAACATGGGGCGTAATGGTACTTTTAAACAACAATGTTCTTGGTACACTTTTTCATTCCGAATAATTTTAAAGATTAAATATCTTTTTTTTTTTGAGTGGGGTGGATGGGCAACAAGTCTTTAGTTTATAAGAATTTTTGGGCAGACTGGCACTTTATAATTTCCTTTTTGCTAAACAATTTGACTTAATTTTAAACAGTTCGTAGTTGTTTTGTTTTTTTTTTGGGGGGGGGGGAAGGAGGGAAAGGAATAAGTAAAGAACTGAAAAGTGTCACATGCCCCGTAGAGGAGCACACTTCTCTGAGTAGAATTACAAACAGCATTACAGCGAAGCCAAAATCTGCCCCTGCGTGGGGATACATTCTAGCAGGAGCGGAGACTAGCTCTCACGGTGGCCTGTCTTTTATTTTAGTTCGAGAGGAGTGGAAGGGCATGAACATGAATTAATAAACACTTAACATTCTTAACAGGGCTGTAGGTGTAGCCCCCGCAGCCCCCGCGAGGCGGGGGGCCACCGCTTAAATGGGGGCCCCAGATTTCCGAGTTTGCAGAAGACAAATTTCAGTTTTTAATTGCCATTTCCCAAACGGTTAGACGCACAAGCTGTTAGCCCGAACCAAACAGACAACTTGCCTGACCCACTCAAAACTTACATGTAGTCATTCACTTGCAAGAAGTTTTTTTAGTAGTACGTATTAAAAAGCCCCACCCCATTCTCTTCCCTACAAAACGAAGCGGTTGACTCTCATTCATTATGCCGGCCTCTACGAGTCATCGCAACGTATGTCATGATGAGCTGATCCAAAGAATAACTCTAATTTGGTCGCGCCATCTTTGAGCTTGCCAGCAAAACTAAAAAAAAAAAAAAAATAACAACTTGTGTCCTTAGTTCCTACGAACCATAACTAGCAACATAAGGAATAAAAGAAAACAAAATAAGGAACTGTTTTTGTTTAACAATGATTAACAACTTTGAGCCAATTTCATTGGACGACTTCTACCTAACGGAGGTTCTTCATTTCTGTCGAAACGCTACACATGGATGGTCGGATAACTAAACCGTGTACTTGTGGAGTGCTTATAAGATGAAACTGGTAACTGGTGTTTTTTTGTTTTATTTTTTGGATTTCATGCAATTTGCAATTCAAATTTGCAATTTAAGCATTAGTCCTTTGATTTAAAATGTGTGTGTATGGGGGGGAGGGGGGGGACTCGAATTTAAAGTAATGCAAGGCCAAACAAAAATTTACATTAACTGTATCCTTTCCCAATGAAACAAAACGATAAAAATGGGCAAAAATTGTCATTGTGTATTCATAAAAAATGGTAGTAATGTAGACTACAATAAATAAGTGGTACCGATACCGCACCGAAAATTTCTGAATTTACCCCGCAATAACATGGGGGCCCCAGATTTTTTCTCGCAGGGGGGCCTCAGAATTCTCAGCTACGGTACTGATTCTTAATGAGGATATTTTGGCAGACTAGGGTGTTCTTCGTAGAGAGAGCTTCAGGTTGGGATGAAATTTCGAAATATTTTCCGTATTTTGCAGAGTTCACAAGACATCCGTAGGTGTTACATTCAATTCATCCTGGCTTTCTTGATCACTGATGACAACCAAATCATCCGCCAAGTTGTCGATCAAAAAGGTAACCTTTTAATTCTATTAACATTCTGCTGACAGGTAAATTGAAACATTTCTTCTGTCATTTCTTTTCAGTACTGTTTGATGTGTAAGCCTAAATGGACAAAATCCATTAATGTATTAAAACCATTACAACTGCCAAAAAAAAAAAATACTGGTTACACGAGATTTTCGTAATGTACGGTGCAGATCAGATCAAAGTCAAACTTTCAAAAACTTTGACATATCAACAAAAAAGGAGTGGTATGTGCCCTTGTTTGGTTGTATTTAAATTATCAGGTAAAATATTTTTTTATATTGGTAAAATTTAAAGCCCAAAGTCAGGTGACATTGATCGAATGAGTGCAATTGTTGCACACTGTGACCATCGAGAACATCAAATCTGCTGGGAGGGAATGGGTTACTACGATCTAACACTCGTCAGGATTCCCACCTGAGGGCTGTGGCCATCCAACACTACCAAGGCCTTGGAACTCTCTCAAAGGCAGCTCAGGCAGATTGTCACTCCTGAGTTGCAGGATAAAATGAGTGGGCAACGGAAAGACTTCCTAAATCCACCGCCGCCACCTCAAGAAGATAGCAGCATCATCGCTTACCATCCAAGCCAACCTACAGGGTGGCATTCTACCTGGAAAACCGGGAAAATTCAGGGAATTTATCAAGTCTGGGAAAGTCAGGGAATTTGATAAATACATACTGAAATTCAGGGAATTTGAACAGTTTCCAGAAAGTCTGTTTCACCTATAAAGAATAGCTAATTCGGATTTAATTTTTTACTTCTAAAATTTTCATTATATTTCAGTTCGAACTTAATGACCTTTTTGTTTCATTTCTGATAAAGTGAAAACGCCTTAGGCCTAAGTAATGTGGGCCAAAGTGCGGTTCTAGTTTTGTTCCGGTTACGGCCTTTTCCTACTGAACCAATACCAGTTAGAGCAGTGCAATTTTTGATTTAGCAAAGTAATGCGACATAGTTATTGCGATTTGAGTGAAATGTGAAAAGACAATTTATTAGTTCTGTACAGCCCCTTCCTTCGACGCCAAAAAAAAAATCGGGAAAAAGTGTCAGTATTGGTCTGGAAAATGTTGAAAAATCAGGGAAAAGTGTCAGTATTGGTCTGGAAAACGAGGAAAAATCAGAGAAAAGTGTCAGTATTGGTCTGGAAAACGTGGAAAATCAGGAAAAAGTGTCAGTATTGGTCTGGAAACATGGAAAAATCAGGGAATTTCATCAAGAGCTTTTGAACGCCATCCTGACCTAGCGGGCTGAGGGCCGACTGTGGAAGTTGCACGAAGTTCAAATGTGGAAGTTGGTCCGTTAGTGCTTTTGGTGGACTCAAGGCTTGTGCCTGATAAAGGTGGCAGTGCAGAGCCACCAAAAATTGGCAAGAACCCAGCCATGGACTTGTTTTAATTCTGGTTTTGCGTTGTGTTTAGCAAGGAGTAAGGAGATATTTCACGTGGGGTACGAGCTAGCAGTTCAGGAATTGGTAAAACTGCTGGTTGTAATGATGGAAAGAACATCATCATCAATAGGGTTTGTTAGCAGCATAGTTAGAGATTTCATAGTGGGGTACGAACTAACAGTTCAGGAATTGCTGGTTGTAATGATGAAAAGATTGTCGTCAGGAGGGTTGGCTAGCAGCACAGTCACAGATTTCACATTTGGGTACGAACTAGCAGTTCAGGAGTCAGTAAGACTGCTGGTCGTAATGATGAAAAGAACATCGTCAGTAAGATTTGTTGACAGCACAGTCAAGTGATTTCACAGTGTGGTACAAACTAGTAGTTCAGGAATTGGTAAGACTGCTGGTTGTAATCACAAAAAGAACATTGTCAGTGGGTTTTTTAGCAGCTCAGTCAGAGATTTCACAGTGGGGTAGGAGGTAGCAGTTCAGGAATTA
>JAHWFP010080439.1:18393-34162 GCA_023313725.1 Lithobius niger
CGGAGCACAGTCAGAGATTTCACAGTGGGGTAGGAGGTAGCAGTTCATGAATTAGGAAGACTGGTGGTTGTAATAACTAAAAGAACATCGTCAGGAGGGTTTGTTCGGAGCACAGTCAGAGATCTCAGAGTGGGGCACTGCGTTCAAGAGACGAGTAGTGATAAAACTGACCCTTTGGGCCCATCTCAAGAAAGCAGCTATGTTGCACGAGTTCTATTTGTGTATGTTTTATTACTAACAACTTTATTGTCGAATAAGAGAGCTAAAAATGAAACCAAAGAAGTCAATTTGTCTTAAAATTGTCATAAAATTTACGATTTCACAGTGGGAGCCCTTATGACAATGGCGAAACGAATACGATTTCAGCAAGCGAAATAGCAGAATCGTCTGCTTGTGTGGGGCTCCATTCTACTGAATGGTTGACACCCGGGCCTAGTACAATTTTTACCAATTGATCATTTAATATCAATTAGCTCTCACCCACAAAGATCTCTAGACAGACTGTTTCGCCCTTATTTGGGCTCGTCAGTAGAGAATACTTTGTGAATCCTTTGTGTTGCTGAAACCGTATTCGTTTCGCCATTGTCATTTGCCCTAGCAAGCGTAGCCTAGCTCTCATTCACAAAGTATTCTCTACTGACGAGCCCAAATAAGGGCAAAACAGTCTGTCTAGAGATCTTTGTGGGTGAGAGCTAATTGATATTAAAGGGAGTCCTTTACTAGTAAAGCTGGACCGATACTGATATTTGCAGCATCGGTAACTTTCGCAGGTATATCGATAACTCTGGAACCGTTCGAGATAACGACATGCGGTTTGCGGCATTTTGGTCAGGAAATCTCTGAGTATCTTCCTAGCGATCTTTTAACTGTTGGTTACTATGTACATTTTTTTTTTTTTTAATAATTATTGGAGTTATGCAGAAAACTATACCGTTGGTAAAAAATTGGGCGTACAATTTTGGATATCAGTTTCGGTACCGGCAAAATTTTTAAAACTGTTTCGGTATCGGAAAAGTTGGTATTGGTGCAGCCTTAATTACGAGTATAAACTTTAGAATACCACATACGGCTTACGGTACCAATATTTTACCAAGCATCTAACGTGCCTTGCGAGACCAAAGCTGCAGAGCGTGGACATAGCGTAGTAAACTCCGTACGCGCGATATGCGAGTTACACCATCTCCCCAAGCCAAGTGGTCTGTCTCACGTGCTTCCTCTCGGCCTAGATCGGGGTGAGAGAGCTTGGACGACTAGCTCACTGCTACCAATCAGAACGTAACTCTATGACTTTGCAGTCAACATGGTGATGATCATGGATCAACAAGCCATTGTGTATCCATGCACTCGATTGGTTTGTCATTCAGGTTTAGCTTCCCTTACCAGAAAGGCCCTTATGGTACTCTTGAGGCCCTTACCGTACCTCTTTAGGCCATTCACGAGTAAGGCCTCCACTGCAGTCTATAAGGCTGTTGACTGTACGATCTAGTACCATACCTAAACATTTTACTATGCTGCATAAACAGGGTGTAAGCCACCACTCTAAAGAAGACAAACCCTTGTACTCGGTGAAACAAGTACCTGAGGTAGAAGTCCCCAGTCCGGTAAGGTGGCCAAACAGGACTAGACACTCCAGCAATCAATCTAATCTACCTAGAATGAGTATATAATTTGTCTGTTTATGATGTAGTGTAGTTCGACAAGTAGGTTTTCCTGAAGCAAGTAAAATATTTGTATTTTGATGTTAGATTGAGCATCATTCACATTGTTGAAACAATTAGGCGAACAACTCGGTGGTGATTGTTCATACTTCCCGCATCAGGGTTCTGGATATTTCAACCAAATGAACTACTTCTGAATTCGTAGTTTTAGTCTTCTGTACAGCCGTACCGGCTCAGAAGACTAATGCAACGACATTGTCCGTCCGTCTGTCGCTTTTTTCAACTTCGCAACGGTACCAGAAATTGACGACCACTGTTTACAACGTTCGATTCAGTGTCAAAAAATAGTTAAATAACATAGCAAATTAAAACATTATAGCTAATAGACTTCCTTATAGTTAATAGAATAGAATTAAATATTAACATTTGATCGTCGAATTGATATCCTAAGGATAACACTGCAGCCTCAAAACAAAAGCATTTTAGCTTTGTTTAAAATAGTCTCGTCGCATTGTTGCATGAATGAATGGGCTTACCATTAAACCAGATTCTCCATTAGGCCCATCTGCTACTTAAGAAATTAAAACTGTATTTTAAAAAACTAGGCTTAAAATCACGTTACCACAGCAACGTCAAGTCGCTACGAGTAGCTCCTGGCTTCATCAACAGCGTGTCTCCCGTCACTTCCCTACTACCACTGATCTATATAGGCTACGTTGCGCGTTACATTTAACACTGTAACTCTGTGCCCGAAGGCGCACCAAAAATCAAATCAAATCTCCGTTAGCTGCTACTTACGAAATTAAAGCTCCAAGTAAGAATTAGACCTGAAAGTTGACAAATAGGCCTAAAATCTAAAATAAGCTTAAAAGCTAACACATGTTTAACCGGCAGTTCTGATGGTTACTGCTTTTAGATTATATAATAGAGCTAGCTGTTGCAATGCGTGATGGATGTGTTTGCCTCACCATTGGTAGTGGCAGAACTGTACAGAAGACAGGACGTGACTAGGTAGTCGCTTGTTTTTTAATTATTTTGTTTGTTTGCTATTTTACATTGGGAATTTTCAACCACATAATTGTATTGTTTTATATTATTTTGCAGGTCTTCTAAATGCCATATTTCACAATCTGAAGAATGACAAAGCCGATACCATTAAACTCTTTCTTTCCACCTTATTGTCTAAAGTACGTAAACAAGCCGTTGTTCAATGCTTAATGCGAAGAATATTATTATGCAATGATTGAAGGATGATTATTTCCTTAGTTGTTGTGACTGAGTGCTACAAACATACATTGAACACAGAAAGAAATCAAAATATTACGCTTCAATTTCAGATTAAAATCATGTGGGTGAATTTATGAAGGCTACAACTGCTAAACCAGATTTTAACCGGGTTACCTTCCCCTCCTCTCTGCTACTTTGGTCCTGATGATCAGGGACGTGTGTGTTGTGAACTTACACAATTTTTCAGAACCTGAGATCTTCTGTTTTTTATTTCCCTTTTTTTAATTTCCATCTAACGTCAATGTTTGGTTTACTAACGTGGTTTTAATGAAGCAAACTTACTGTTCTGGTATTCTTCACAATTGGTGCATTTCGTGGTGCCCTTTTCAACTGCTGAGAATTTTAGCTAGGAACTCGGATGTATTTTGTTCATATTTATTACATTTTGTCCAGCAATTTGATATGGATGATAATTAGGGCTACGTGAATGTAGTTAGATGAAATAACTGGGAACTGGGGAGTTTTGTTGTTAGTACCGAAGATGCTGTTTTAAACTTATTTTTAAATTCGAGGTATGGTTGTGACGATATTTATGTATAGACAGGAAAAAATGAACACGTTTGTTCATCGACTCCTCGTATCGATAATCAATAAATGACTGGATACTGATTAGTATTGACGTAAAGCCTTTAGTCTGTGATACTGTTTGATCGTGTAGAGGTCAACTAAGTGGATACCGGCAATCTACATGATGGTGATAATGAAATATGAAATAATTATTCCATCTTGTTGTCTAGCCCATGGTCTGATCCTTTTATTTGTGACTAAGATGCTAAGGTACAAGATGCCGACCTGATGGACTTAAACCTTTATTTATACTTGAGCACAAAGGTCATGTAAGGTTAGGTCATTTCCCAAAACAGACCTAATTTTCCACGAATTGCTCTTGCACCAAAAGTTTAAATACATTCGGTTCGGGAAAAACCGCCTACGTCCAAGTGCACAACGAGTACTCACACCTGGTAACCTATCATGTGTGGGGGTGTGCGTAACGTCACCATGACCTCCCCACAATGAGCCACATTCAAGGAATGTGTTCAGAAATGGAGCATGCCAACCTACCTCAGTATCATAGCTATAATAAGCAACACTGTTGGTAAACTAGTGCTTAAATGTTACGGAAGGGAACCTAAAAATGATAATGGGAGCATACATTTCGGTTTAACGTAAACGTAAAGCCAGACTTGTAGGGCCACAATACCACTTTTACTTGTTGTTTAATGATTTACATGCATCCTGCTGTGGTAGTTGTAAATAGGTAGATTAATTTTTCCCTCATTTAAATAATGTGATGACGTAGTTTTACTTGTAAATTTGTCTGGTTCATTGATGCACATCATCGGGCGGTTTTTAAATCTTTGGTTCGCAACACATATTCCTTCCTGTATTTGGGGTAGTTTGTTTTCCTATGTATCATATAGGGTTGTAAAAATCACGTTAATTGGGTAAACTTTTACAGTCAGGTTAAAAAAAGCGATTATCCTCCCCGTCTCCACTATGGTCGGAGATAGCGATACTGAAGAAGTTTCAAAACCGACGTTGAAGATTAGGAATTTAAGCGAGAAATAAAGGTAGTGACGTAGAAGTACATGACGTCATTCATTACTGGTAAAGAAACGGGGATTCTAAGCATTCTAACACCTAACACGACCAAAAAAGTAATAGATTTTACTGCAACTTGAATGTCGTTAAATTTATAAACCGATACAACTAAAAAATACAAATATGTGGTAAGTGTAAAATGTAATTAACGCCAAAAATACGAATCTCCTCTTCCTACCTTTACAGTGCCTTGAATACATGTAATTCACACAACATCTGGAAGGTCAAAGTGGTCAACTATAGCTTAAGAGATTGGATATGGTATGCGTTCTATTGCTTTCAGGAATTGGTTTCCAAGATAAAATAGATCAGTATTCTAAAGGAGGTTCAGTTTGTATTAAATGAAAATTACTAAACGTTTTTTTTTTTTTATAATCAATTTCTTTGAGCCTTAAGTCAGCTGTAGCAACTTAATGCTTGTCTGGCTGAACCGGCTCAATTTTGAACATTACCAGACTTTTAGGGAAGAAGAAATATCTGGTAAAGGGAGGTACCAACCCAGGGATTCGATCCGGGAAACCTCCGATCTTCGTAGGGGCCGAAAGATTGTCCAGAATTGGCCAGAGTAGTTCCCATAACCGCTAAAGGAGCATGGTAGCCTCTTACACTACCTTGGCCGGCAGAAGGCAATTAATATAAATTTAATATCAATTAGCTCTCACCCACAAAGATTTCTAAACAGACTTTCTCCATCGCAGAATCCTCCTCACTGTGTTACAGTGTGGGATATCCTTCCTTGTCCGCGGCACGTTTTAACCTACTCATTAGCATATAATTTTACCTAATTAATGCAACAATTACGTCACTTCCGGTTGTCCCCTCGCTGCCTGTCTCCCCTATTACCACCACTGTCTTTTTTTGCCGCGGCACAGTCGGACGTGTTAGTGTGTTGCATCCGTGAAAAACGTGGACTATCGTGGATTTTTGTAGTGAAGTTTACAGTTTATGGGCCAAGCTTACGACAGGATGCCGAGAGACAAGGTGCAAAAGACGATACGTATGGATTACCCGGAAGATTTAGGTGCGGATGGAAAAAAGATGGACCGTCAAGTTGTCGGTAAGCCTACTACTTCGGAGGAGAACAAAGATGGCGGCGCCACGAAGTCGGTGGTTGCTCGGCAGCCGTGTGAGCCTGCTATTCCGTGGGGCAGTTTGGTGGAATCAATGAATGCACTACCAGCTTTGATGGGTCGTGAAATGCAGTTGGCATTGGCACAGGTGACAGAAAGTGGTAGAATGCGAGAAACTAGTACGAGGGACGATGTGTGGTTGAATTCTGGTGTGGCAGATGACTCACGGGCTGCGTCCCGTGGAGTGAAACGGGCGGCAGAATGGCCGCGCCGTAGGGAAATGATACGAAATATTGACGCCTGGGCTGGCGAGGAGAATTTAAACAGGGGTTTGGAGGATTCTGTATTAACTTTGGATGAGCGAGAAATTTTGGGCGATGTTCGGAACGTGTGTGCTGATGGGGCCGATGTTGGATTACTCGAAGAGACAATCGACGCTTCGTTGTGGCCGGAGGCAGTTGCATCGAAAATTCCGGTGTGGACTTTGGAAAAGCCGGTGCTGGCTTGGTGGAATAAGAATAAAAATGTAAAGTTGACTCCAGGGGAGCGCATTGTTATTTCCGATAAATATGTTGTGGAAAGCGAATTGCAGAGGGAATTTTCTCCGCCACGCACGCCGTTGTTACCGCGCTTGCGCGATAAACATCCGCTCCTCGCAGCCATAGATGGCGCCTTGGTATCTGTTGAAGCAAGTGTGTTTGGGGCGTTGCTACCGCTGCTTAAATCGCTACAACTCTGCGGCATGAAGCCGATGGATTCTTCGAGCACATGGCAGGCCCAACTGTCACAGACGGTGGTCGATGCAGCGACGATGCAGATCCAGGCGATTTTGACGACGCATGAGGTGCGGAGAGACCGGCTCCAGTACGCTTTCTCGGAAGATATTCGCCCGGATATAGTCACCTGCCCGCCTACGATGAGTGAGTTGTTTGGGGCACCGTTACCGGAGGTGATCAAGCGTGCCCAATCTGAGTCAGCAGCGACGTTGAGAGCAGCAACGCAGCCGAGACGAGGTTTCCCGAGCACCCGTCGAGGGGGGGGTGCTTTTCGGCCGACCCGCATGTGGCGTGGAAGGCCCCGGCAGGGTGACAAGTGGTGATACGTTACGGGCGAGGGCCGCCCCCCCGGCAATGCAGGACGGGGCGTTGATTTTTGTTTGTTTTCGTATGATTTTGGATTTTTGGAGAGAACCTGGAATGGTCAGGACGATGGTCGATTTCATGTGTTTTCAGGTGATAGGGCCACTGGGCTGCGCCCGCCTTCGCAGAGGGCGAATAGTGAAACTTTGTGTGGTGTGGGGCCGGACCAGTCAGTCCGGGGCCCGGGCTTAAGTTTGTCCAGGTTGGCAAGGGACATAATTGTAGCGGATATTGCACCTGGGACGAGGCGTGTGTATTCTTATAAATGGCAGCGGTGGGGGCAGTGGTGTAGGCAGCGTGACTGCGACCCATGGGTTGCGTCGGTCACCACGTGCATTAACTTCTTGTCTGATCTTTTTCAGTGCGGTTTGCAATATCGTAGCATAGTAGGATATTTCTCGGCGATCGCTAAGTTTCAGCTGCCAGGTGAGACAGGGATTGTGACACAGCACCCTCTAATGAAGCGCTTCGTGCGGGGACTGTTCCGGAAGCGGCCGCCGACGCCGAGGTATGTGGCGATTTGGGACTTGCGGATGGTCGCTGCGTTTCTGCGGACTTTGCACCCACCGAAAGACTTATCGCTACGTCAGTTGACATACAAGGTGGTGATGTTGTTGGCAATTTGTGCGGGTAATCGGGCAAGCGAACTGGCTACACTTAATTTGGACTGGTGTGATTTTTCGGCAGAGGAAGCCGTTTTTGTCGTGCGGGACCACAAGACGGCCCGCAGTGGTGCACCATTTTTAGTACTCCGCCTGCAGAAGAATCCGGAAAGGTCGCTGGACGCCGTGCGTTACGTGGCGTCGTACATCAGACGTACGACCCCCCTGCGGGATCGGCTAGCCTTGGCTGCGGGGGAGAGGCCAACGCGGCTTTTTTTATCGTATGTGCGGCCGCACAAGCCTGTGGGTCCAAAGACTGTGGCACGGTGGCTTTGTCAGGTGTTGCATGACTCCGGGATAGACACTACACAGTTCCGAGCTCACTCCGTGAGGGTGGCGGTGGCTACGACTGCAGCTTCCTGTGGCGCTTCGGCGTCCCAAATCATGGCTTTAGCGAACTGGTCCTCGGTGTCGGTGTTCGAAACCCACTACAGGAGGGAGGTGCTTCCGAGCCTGGCAGGGTCCCTGCTCCAACGTCTGCAAGCTAGGAACCAGATACGGTAAACAGGTAAGGCTGGCAGCGCCACGTCTAACTAATCTATCCCACACTGTAACACAGTGAGGAGGATTCTGCGATGGAGAAATGAAGATTCTCCCAGAGAACTTGTTCTCGCCAGGAGAATCTAAGTTCTCTGAGTCGAATCCGACGAAACTGTGTTACAGTTACTGCCCGCCCGCCTCCCTGGCGCTGGCAAGTGGGCCAGCCGCAAAAAACGACAGTGGTGGTAATAGGGGAGACAGGCAGCGAGGGGACAACCGGAAGTGACGTAATTGTTGCATTAATTAGGTAAAATTATATGCTAATGAGTAGGTTAAAACGTGCCGCGGACAAGGAAGGATATCCCACACTGTAACACAGTTTCGTCGGATTCGACTCAGAGAACTTAGATTCTCCTGGCGAGAACAAGTTCCCTGGGAGAATCTTCATGTTTCGCCCTTGTTTGGGCTCGTCAGTAGAGAATACTTTGTGGATGAGAGCTAGGCTACGCTTGCTAGGGCAAAATACGGTTTCAGCAAGTGAAATAGCAGAAACTTCTACCTGTTTGGGGCTCCATTCTACTGAATGGTTGACACCCGGGCCTAGGATAATTTTACCAATTGATCATTTATTGTCAAAGTATTCTCTACTGATGAGCCCAAATAAGGGCGAAACAGTCTGTCTAGAGATCTTTGTGGGCTATCATAACTGATATTAAATGATCAATTGGTAAAAATTGTCCTAGGTCTGGGTGTCAACCATTCAGTAGAATGGAGCCCCAAACAGGCAGAAGTTTCTGCTATTTCGCTTGCTGAAACCGTATTCGTTTCGCCCTTGTCAGAAAATAATTACCGTTTAAACGATTATCGGCACAATCCAAGTACCATACCAAAGGATTGCTTTAACCTGTATGCACTCTAAAGCCAAGAAATAAAAATTCTTTGCTTCTGAGTGTTTTTTTTAGTCACGAAGTCCCACATTTGGCATCTTTTTTTCTGAAAACTATTTAGTACCGTCAAGAATTTATACGGGTTTACGATCTTGTACAGCTCCTTATGAAAGGAAGAAAATGCAAATAAAAACAAAACAATACAATAATGAGAGACAAAGAATGCCTAAACTATTTTTAAGAATTAAAACAATGGATACAAATTGGTTGTTAGTCTTGTTGCGTAAAGTGTTAAAAAATTAAATTGTGATCAGCATAGTGTTAGGTCACTCGCTTAGACACAATTTCTTTTTTAGTTAGCGTCCTGATGCATATAAAAACAAAACGTATAAAATAAACAAAACACGAATAAATAGGACTACATCGTTTTATTTTTCTTGCGTATAGGTGGTTCAAAATACGTCATTGCCCAAGACTTCAAAAGTACGCCTTTTGAATGATTTCTCTCTCAAACAAGTTCTGGAACTGTATTGCTGGAAGCCTCCCACTGGATATTCCAAGAAAAAGAAGTCCTCATCAAAACACGAGAAGAAAGATACTACAGTAGTAAATATTACTCAGGTGAGGACTATGTATTATTTACATTACAAACTACATGCTGTAGCCCTCCAGCATTATACTTGTAGAAATGTGTGTTTCACTTACCGTATTGGCCCAAATACAAGTTGGTGCTTTTATCCCTGCAAGTTTGCCCCTTTAAAGCTGAAGTCTTGTACTCGGACCCAAATCCATAACGCGGTGAAAGTTGACTGATTTTGATGTTTAACACACCATCTGAATTGTGTTTTTGGGAGCCAATGGTGCTGAAAAAAAAATAAATGGAACCGCGGCCAAGAAATCATTCACTGGTGTTAGGCAATTAGTGGCCATATCGATCGTTGTGTTCGCAAGAGAAAACAAATCGACTCTTACTATAATTGGTTTAAACAGGTTTATTTTTATTACAAGTCTTTCCCAATCAGATTTGTAACATTAGGAAGTGATGGGCCTTGCACATCCATATGCGGGATCTGCCTGTTTTCGTGCATCTTAATCGCAATGGATTCAAGGCATCTTAAATGGTTGTCCCTTTTTGAGTTAGATTTAATCAGTGTCACTGATTTACCCCACTCAACATTATGCGTGGAAAGGCAGCATGATGTTGAGTAGGGTAAATCGGTGTATTAGTCTGAAAATATCTTTGTTGTGAAAGTGTGTGTTTGTGTGTCTCATGTGACTTTTTTTTGGTGTTTAATTTTCAGGGCGAAGATGCAGAACTTTCAGAAGAACAAACTGAAGTTCGAGAAATAGCGCATCAATTTCTTTTGGCCATTTGCTGCTCTCGAAAACAAGGAATACTCTTCAATGATAATAGTATTGGGACTTCAGGAAAGTGAGTAGTTTTTGCTGTCAGTTTGGTATAGTCGACTTCAGTATTTTTTAAGACATTTTGAAGAATTGGCTAGTTTGAATCTTTGCCAGATCACTAAGTCACTGATTAAGTCTTCACATAATAGTGAACTGATCAAATGCATTCTGAGGCAAACAAATACCCCTAAGTAAATTTTCAAAAGAACCAGAATATTGAGATTTGAGATCCACGTTTATGTCGAAGTTCAATTTTGTTTTACAAATTATTTGTTACAAATGACATCCTGTCACTCTTTACAGCTACTGAAAATACTAAAAAAAAAAAAAAAACTTGTAAAAGTGAAGATTATCCCAGTGGCCCCAAACTTTAAAAATACGAAATTGCAGAACATTACTTACAGAGTTCACAATGAAGTTAAGAAATTCATCCATGTTTACACTCAAAATCAAAAATACAGTACTGTATTATAGCTAATTTTCGACAGTTTTTGTTGATGGAAGTGGAAAATCTCATCCAACTGTCTTCCTTAGGCAGAATGTGGTAGAGTGTAAAGTCCTTGGCTCAATCATCTGCTTGGTGGTTTGAAGTTCGCTGAGACCCAGTGGAATTCAAACCTCCAAGTAGACAATGTGTGCCAAAGCCAAGGAAAACATACTCGATCACATTCTGCCTGAATAAGACAGTTGGATGACGTTGTCTACCTCCATTAAAAAAACTCGACAATTCGCCATAATACAATTACATTATTGCATTTTTGATTTTGAGATTGGGCGTAAACATGGAACACTTTCGTAATGCTCCCTAACTCCGTGAAAAATCCGGAGTTGCCATGCTACAACTCAAATCTTTCACAAATCTCTGATTCTTCTTATTTATGAAATGTTTATTCTTTCAGAAATCTGAACCACATGATTACAAATTTACTTACTGCAGTGGATAAACCCCACGAGTCCCCATACATGCGGGACTTGGTCAGCAGTGTACTCGCTGCAACTCCTGACCAACTTAGGTTCTACTTGCCTACTCTACAACATTCTGTCACTCCTCGTCTGTCTTCTCATTGGATATTAGCCATGAAGTTTATACAGGGGGTAAGGAACATTTTGCATAGTGAATCAAGTCCTTCCAAAACCGCCAAACTAGTCAAACCATTCGCACTCTTCTGAAGACAGTTCGGTACTCCAACACACAGAAACATTCAAAAGAGCGTTCCAGAAGTGTCTGTTGAGAATGAGTCATACACACACAGACAGACGACATAACGTTATCTCGGAAGTCCTGCTTGACGAGTATGATGTCATTTCCCCGTTCACCATAAGTGATGTTATCGCCCCAGCTAAAAATTCCACCAAATTTTGTTTAAATTTTAGTCTGGGTGGCCAGAAGTAATATCATCATCCCCTTGGCCAGTGTGATATCATCACACCTTTGACCGGCAGTGATGTCGTCGCCCCAGGCCAGGTGTGTAAATTCGACCCCCTTAGCCAGAAATGACATTTTCACTCGACTAGTGTGACGTCGTCACCTCACGTGACCATTAGTGACGTTATTGCCCGCCTTGACTAGCATGATGTCATCACCCCAGGCTGGGTGTGTAAATTCTTCCAAATTGTATGCTGTAAATTCTACCAAAATATGCCGAGTGTAACTCTTAGAAACCGAGCAACGTTCCCATCGGGATGTATAAATTCTACTAAAACACACGAAAATTCTATGTAAATTTGGTAGAGCCCCATCAGGATGCATAACTTCTTCCACTTAATTCCAAGTAATTTTGGTGACCCAGGGTGCCCCGCCCCCCGACGACCTTTACGATGTTACGATTGTAGGGATCGACCGAGTCCGGATATATCCAGATCCGGCGCCGGATAATACGGTATCCGGCGAGATCCGGATCCGGCAATTATATTGAGCTGGATACCGGTTGCAACACAACCAAAACATTGTCGCCGTAAACATGTTGCTTGCCTCAGTAAAATAAATCGTAGTAAAATAACTAAGCGATCTACGGGTATAAAAAATTGCAGACGTGATAATTGCAGTGTAAATTATTGCACAAAAATATACTTAGGACAATTGTATTAGGTTTTCATAACTTAAAAAAAAGTTGAAGTTCGACTACGTAAATCCGCTCTACGAAAATATTCACCTTCCGTTGCAGTACATGGGAGACCTTGAAATGATAATGTCCTCTGGTTATTCTTCCATTACAGAGTTGTTTACGGCATCCGACATTCATTTTTTAAGTTTTTAATATCGTAGAAGTAGTTTAAAATTATTTTATTTCCTAATTTATATTCACTATCGTTGAAAGCAATCCGTTTACGGCCGCCATCGCGCTCCCACTCCCAGCTGGCTGTCCGCCAAGAGACGCGCACCTGCTAGCAGTGGCGTAGCTAGCTTTGTGTGCGCCCCCTGCAAAAGGTCAAAGTGTCCCCCCCTCCCCCCCCCCAAAAAAAAAAAATTAAAAACGAAATGTCATCACGAAACTAACACACCAACACAGCAAGCGTTGCCCAATTCTGAAAATAAAGTAGTTTTCCAGATGCACAGTCCAGGACTGGGCCAACGTCAGCGAAAGCAAATCTTGGGGAGGGGGTTTTGCGTAATTGTCCCACCACCAACAGAAAACTGTGGGCCTTGTTTTCAGGTATTTACACCTTTATTTTGCAGTTTACAACCTTGATTCGTGTTTTGAGTAGTGTTTGTAGCGCTAAAGATGCAATTTTTTTGTAATTCATTAAGAGAATTGGTGCCCCTGTTAAGTCATTTTTGTGCCTCTCCCTGCCCCCTCCCCCCAGCTCCTCTTTAGCTTGCAAATTTCTTTAATTCTGTTGGCCTGCCAGCCTAGAGAGACTGTGACGACATGACTACGACTGTGGAAACTTTCAGTTTTAATCGAATCAAAAAAAAAATTAAAAAAATCAGCAAGACGCAATGACGCCCAAGAATGCTCTGCGCCCTCCCGCCGTTGCGGGGGCTGCGGGGATTCACGCCACTGCCTGCTAGTACCAATGTCTGTGACCTTGACTCGCTTCGCGTGACGTCACTTGTGACTGGCCCCCACCGCGATGAGTGATCACGTGCTATACACGTGCCAATCGGGGAATTCCAGCTTTCCAATGCGACCAAGATGGCGGCCGTTCGTTGCGTTGGTTACGACAGTTTGAACCAGGGGCTAGTTTTAGCAAACAAAAGCAATTTCACATCAATTTTGACGACACGGCCAACAAAAACATCAATTGAGGTAATTAAAAGATGATATTAAATTAAATAAATCCAAACTGCCAAAGTACCTAATTCAGTCGGAATTACACCTATGTTGTATGCAATGGCGGTTTTTCTTTATAAACAGGAGTTTGAATCGAGGGTGCGTCGGGAGTTTTAGAAACTGTTTCGAAGTGATGATAAATCGTGGTTTGGATGCCAAGGGGTTAAATTCGAAAAGTAAGACGGTTTCATGACGGCATCAAAAACTAGCAAGAAATAATAGCATGATAAACCAAAAATGACTTCCATATTGCAAGAGTCGAGACAGTTTTGTTCATAAAATAAAAAAAAATAAATATAGCTTTTTTTATGTTGGTTTCGTTCCTTTTTATTTTGCTTTCGGTCTTTGTTATACTGTGCTCAATACAAAACGGAACGAAAGCAATTTAAAATAAAATGACAGCAAAAAAAAAAGGAACGAAACCAACGTAAAAAAGCTGTAAATAAAAGACCTGTTGTGATTTTAATTTTTTTTAATGTAACCGAAATTCAATAATTTTAATCTAAAATAAATGCATAGACTACATACTGGTTTCACAAATATTGCAAAATTTTGTAAATTATTTTTCGAAATGAATCAGTAGGCTAATCAATGAGAAATCCTTCAACTAGAAAAATGTTTTTGATTGATTAACCTAATGAGTGCTTTGTTTGACTGTTTCAAAAAAATTTGCAGAATTTGGCAACATTGAAAAAACAGTTCTGTAGCCTACATGCAATTATACTATACTGGTACTCTTAATAACGTAAGACTTCTAAGTGTTTAATGTAAGAAAGTAATGTGAAACAAAGCGAAAATTAACACTATAGCTGCAACTTATAAGGGGAAAAAAATAAACAACTTTATTTTGTTTTTGTGTGTGAATTATCCGGTACCGGCCCGGATCCGGAACCTAGATCCGGAACCGGTCCGGCACTGACATCAAATTATCCGGGCAAAACGGTATCCGGTCGATCCCTACACGATAGCAACACTTTCTGATACCCTTGGCCTGGTCGCTACCAAATTCTATGTAAATTGGAAGCGTTCCACTCCGCATGTGTCATCATTACCTGTCCTACAGGCCCTTGCGTTACCATAAGCGGCACAATTGTACCAACCTGCTGACCTATCATTAAACCTATCGTACAACATACAATAAACAATTGTAAATCGTAATGGTAACACACAAACTTCAATAAAAGTGTTTAGATACGTTCCACATTTATGTGTTTGGATGTTCTCGCTGCCTTCCTCGTTCACGTTTGAATTTTACCTACCCATTCTTTCAAAATGACGTAAAAAAAAAACCTAATTTGTTGATAATTTTATTAATAGGATACAAAACTATGACGTTACATTTACAGTATTCAAACAGCCAAAATTCCAATTCGGGTCTGGTTTCTAAGTGTCACACTCGGCATATTTTGGTAGTATTTACAAGGTACAATTTGATAGAATTTATACACCCAGCCTTAGGCGATGACGTTATGGTTAGTCTCCTGAGGTGATGACGTCACACTGGTCAAGCTGGTGATGACGTCACTTCTGGCCAAGAGAATAGAATTTACAGGAAATTTGGTAGAGTTTACACACCTGACTTGGGGCAATGACATCACTGTTGGTGAAGGGTGCGTTGATGTCAGTTCTGATCGTGTAAGGTGATGGCACCACGCTGATCAAGGGGATGATGATGTCAATTCTGGTTACTCGTGGTAGAATTTACACAAAATTTGGTAGAATATATACAGCATTTCCTAGAATTTAAACACCCAGCTGGGGTGATGACGTCACTTGTGGTCAAGAGGAAATTACTTCACTTCTGGTCACACAAAGTGATGACGTCCTGTAGTCTGCCTGTCCATGTGTCTCGCGATATAGCCTAGCCCACTACTAAATTCTCCTTTCGACGCGACTAATAGCTCATTCAAAGTCGTTAAACTGCCTTCTGCAAGGTCAAAATTCTGGAAAAATCAATCATCCAGTTACGATTGGTTAGTTTCCGCAATCCCTCAGTCACGTTCAATATGTTGTCACTAATGTTGATCAGACATGTCTGGAATGATGGAAGAAGTATGTTTACGAATGAATAGTAACATCTTCGTAATTTAATGTGTACGAGCGATGGGTGAAATAGTTCGTCGTACTCTTTAACGGTAAATTGGAATGCTCTGTTATAGCTTTTTTTAGTTTACTGTGTTTCGGCAAGACGAAACTGTCTCCAGTAGCGGACGTTTTGTTTGCTAATGTTTGGTGGTTTTGGAAGGAACCATGGGTTCAGGAAACGTTTAAGATGATTCCTGATTTTTAGCTTTTTTTTTTT
>JAHWFP010080443.1:0-24333 GCA_023313725.1 Lithobius niger
AAAAAAAAGTTTCGTTGGTGCACTCAGAAATAGAAAACGTTTAGTTAGCACACTCAGGACTAGAAAACGTTTAGTTACCACGCTTAGAACTAGAAAACGTTTAATTAGCAAGCTCAGAAATAGAAAACGTTTAGTTACCACACTCAGAACTAGAAAACATTTAGCTAACACACTCAGAACTAGAAAACGTTTAGTCAGCACACTCAGAACTAGAAAACGTTTAGTTAGCACACTTAAGCTGGAAAACGTGTAGTCAGTTAGCATACTCTGATTTAGTAAACGTTCGGGTAGCACGCTTAGAACTAGAAAACGTTTAGTTAGCACACTCAGAACTAAAAAAAACTGTCATACCATTGGGACCTCATATCACACACAACCAAATGCAGTGTGTCCGAAACTAACCTAACATCCGCAGGCTATCTTCGTGTATTTAGCAAAATGTTAGGTCATTCTGCATTACGTCTTAACGACGAAGTTTACTTTTTGATTGCTGTCCAAAACATGAACTTCGTCGTTATATTTCGTTGTGTTTTAAAGTTTTGTTTTGTTGTTCTTTATAACAGAAAAGCAATTTCTATTTCTATTATAACAAACCCAATTTCTACAAGCTCCAACGATTTGTACCGCATTAACTTTCTCTTCCCATTCCCGTTAACAACAAAATTCTGTCTTCAGATAATAGACACTGCTGTAATTGAGTTGAACTTCAATAATGCCAGTCCTTGTTGAACTTGGCGGGCCACGCACTAGCGTGTATCTTCATATTTTTGGGACTCAATAACTGTTATAACAAAAATGTCAATTCAATCAATATAACCATTGCTCACTTGAGTGATGAATAAGAAAAATCCCAGAAGATGTTGTCTCTTTATGGATGAAGAGAAATCCATTGGGGGCGTAATAATAGCGATTGCGGGAATTTGATGGAGGATACCCACAGTCATGAGTCACAAGACGAATCAGAAATTCTATTGACCAGCCCCCGTTGGGTAGAGGAAGAAGACATGGGGAATGTCGAATTCGCCAATTGGAAACCCCTGTCACAATAACAAAACCAACAAAGTCGATTTTACGGGACTTGAAGTGTATATTTTGGTTGAGAGAAGGCATAAGGTCACCCGTGGCGAGACACGTTTTTAAAATAGAACACGCTCTTTATTTTTCTATTGGAAGGAATAATAATGCTTGGGAAACGGAATGTCCATTCAAACGCAGGCAGACAAATTGACGGCTGTAAAAGAAAAAAATCGTTGGTGTATTGGTTGGATTTATATGTCAGTGGTTGTCAACTATCGATTTAAAAACTTGGCACGCTTGCAATTAGGTGTGGTTTCATGGGTGAAGCCTTTCATTAGCAGAAAACAGGCTTTGGGCCTATTGCTGCTGATTGGATTGAAATTGGATTTAGTATAATGCCTTTGCCATATTTGTTAATTCACTTAAAATTAGATTGTGATACTAACTCGGTGCACACTGAGATAGTTAATTTTATTTTTAATTTGATGTCTGTTGTAGCCATGCTACAAGTTTTGCTACAAGTATAATTTTGCTTCGACTCGAGCCCAGGATAATGTGCAAAGTCAAGAGTCTATAATGATAATAATCATATCAAAAACCAAAACTGGTAAAAGGGGCCGCCAAGTTTAGAATGGTTCGGCTCTTCAAAGGAGTGATATCGCACACACCAAGACATTCGCCAAGTTAATCGCACCGACTAATAGTTCGAAGGTTAAATGAAAACAGAACAATTCTATTTTCCGGAACAACGTTGACCTGTTCATTTAACGTTCAAAGTATTATTCGGTGCGATTAAGTTGGCGCATGTTTTGGTGTGCGTGGATATCACTCCTTTGTAGGGCCGAACCACTCTCAACTTGGTGGCCTCTATAGTTTTTGGCTTTGTTTTTTTTTTTGCTTTGTTTATACAGTTTGTTTATTTTGCATAATTAGCCTATAATTGGGTAATTAGGCCTCTATTTGGGTAATTAGCAGCAAATGGTGCTAGATGGTGTAGCTTGTCATTTGATGGCAATCCCCCTTTAACGCCTTTAATAAAAATGGGTTTCGCCATTTAACGGACAAGCCCAATATCTCTGAAATATTTAATCTTCGCATTCAAATCGCGCATTTCAAGCAGCTCCTTTGTAATAAAATTTGAAACAAATGAACAAAATTGAGCACGTTATCGTGTCCCAAACAGACAACTCACTCTTATTTCAGATATACAGACAAACACAATCCAAATACAGTCTGGTATACGACCTCAATCGCTTCGCTCGCTGGCCCAATAAGGAGAAGATTTGGCAGTGCCTCCTACACACTGTCGACTGTAATCTTATTGGATGTGAGATTAAAGTTAACAAGGACCTGGTGACCTGAACGTAAGTAATCAGTCATCACCTTCAAATCCTTAGGAGGTGAAAGATGAGTGCTTGTAGGAGAGCGGCAACATAACAGTAGGGGTTGGGCGAGAGCGTGTAGGGCGTGAACAAATGGGAAAACGTGGGCGGTGTTTGTTCTTCTGTCTATAAATGGCATTTCCCAGGCTTCCACACCAAATCACAGCTGAACCTGCCAGGCCCGCTTTGATGGATAATCAACATCGATCGTGATATTAAGTAGCAAATCCCAAAGTCTAGTCAGAAAGAGCAATGTTCGCTCGAGCTGCTGACCGTCTGTGACATAATAAAGAGGACTTGTTTGGGTTACAGCAATTGTCTGTTTGTTGGCAGCAAGCACTCCTACTCGACCCGTTCTCCTTTCTTCCGCAACTGCTGGAGATGACATATGACTAATGTTGATAGGTCCAAATTGCCCCTTGTACATGTTGTGGATGACAGACGAAATGGGGAAAGGGGAAGGAGTTGGGTTGGGGTGGGGACTGTTGTCATACAAAGAACAAAGCTGGCAGAGATTTTTGCCTTCCCTCGTCATCTCCATCCACATCCCAGTGACGAATGATCGGGTAAAAATAAAGAAAGCATGCTGCTCATAACAAGATCTGCATCGAAATTTAGAGCAATTTTTCATCACAATAAACCAGCCTTGTAATCATCATAAACATGAACATCAGTCAGTGTACGCGCAGGATGGTTATGAATGTGCGTGAAATTTTAAGCACTCCTTTTTATTTCGAAGTTGTTTGCATTTGTGGTCAAATTTATAATTTGGTTCAAAAGAGTACAAAATAATACTCCCCCCCCACTTAAAAATATGCTTCAGCACTTAATTCCGATACTAATGAGAGATGGGATTGTTTTAATACCCTTGTTCTGTGTATGTTGCATTGCATCGCTCAGGTGGCCCAATTTTGAACTGAATTCACTATGAACCGAACTCCGGAGTTAAAAAAAAAAATTTTACTCCATGTAATGATGGCTCAGTGGGCAATAAATACATTGGTATTTGTCTTAAGCTTCAGAATTCTGTGTTTCTCTATTGCTTGCGTGGTTCGGTATTGGTGCTGTTTTGGATGAGTAATTTAAGTTTTATTTTGTATTCTTTGAAGTTTTACTATATTCGTGATATTTGAGAAACTATAAAATTCAAACTCATATCTCAATGTGATCCTAACCAATGCTTCGTAAAGTAAATTTCTGTTTTTAAGTTAAGCATATCCTTCAAGTGATCCAGGCGTAATTTGTTGTAATTTGGCAATAAAATGAGAAAATTTGGGATTCATATTTCCATTTATTGTTTAAATTAATGCCCAACTAAAAATATAAAAACATAAAACTTAAAAACATTTTATACACCAGAGCACGCGAAGGGAACAGGAAGGGTCATGGTAGACTACTGACACCTGCCCAAGGAAGGGTTGAAGAACAAAATCATATGAGGGGGAAAAACACAAAACACAAAATCAAATCTAGCTAAGCCCACCTGACATACCTTATCGACTCACATTTTGCGAGTCTGGATTTAAAACATGGTCATGACGGAGAAGTCACCACTGTGGACAGTTCATTCCATACTTTAACAATGCGATACGAGAAGAAAAACTTACGACAGTCGGGCTCATTAGGTTGTACAGTAAGTTTATTAAAGGGATGGCCCCTGGTCCTAAAATAAACGGCTGTAATCAACACTGCAAATATCATGCAAAAGCCCGAGGTCAGATTTAAACCGACAGTTCCAGTGAGTCAGCCATTAAAGCCTTTAAACGATCTCCATTCGGTTTATCCCTCACAACCAAGACACTTAGTGAACCATCTCTGAACCGACTCGGCATGGTCAATTCTTTTCAAAAGAGTACAAAACAATAATCACCCCACTTAAAAATGATTCAGCACTTACTTCCGATACTAATGAGAGATTGGACTGTTTTAATACCCTTGTTCTGCGTGTGTTGTGTGTTCTGCGAGTCCCGTATGGTCCCTACACTTAATTAGGGACATTGATCATGTCCCTAATTAAGTGTGAGGACCAAACGGGACTCGCGTATTCCAGAATAGGGCTGAAAACGGGACGTAACCTGTAACGCACCCGGGCCCAGGAGACAGGGGGGGGGGGGCAAAATTCTCGAGTTAGGGGCCCAACTGGTATAAAATTAGCTGTAGTCTTGTCGGTATTGGAACCACTTTTCCCCAAAAACTGTGTACTTGTGGAGGAGGAGCCCAACATTTTCCCCTTGCACCCCTCCTTGGAAAAAAGCTAGTTGCGGCACTGGTGTCTTGCTGTACTACCTTATTTCTACCATATGATGGCTTGTTTCCAATTTACTATAATTTACTACTAATGCAGTATTTTTTTTTGCACTTGATGCGAATTCATTGGAATTCACCTTGGAATTCATTGTTGCAAAAGTCGGGCCAAATTTGAAATTTTATTCTCTGTCAAATGTTGTGGTTATCTCACGGCGGTGGTGGGCAAATTTTAATTAAGTATTAAAAGCCGAGGCTGCATGCAAGATGCTCAGAATTTTTCTCTGCCGTGCAGTTTTGAATATCCCAGATGCTGTTGTCTGCCTGCGATTTAAATTAAACGTCGAAAACAAACGTGGAAGGGCTGAGTTTGAAGCTCACTAAATCCGTAAATTCATTAAAATGGCTTTTTCTATTATCAGAGACGTGGACGTTTATTATTGTCGGTTGGTGTCTTGGAGTCGAGAACACGACTTTAGGTTATTAAATATAAAAATCGATGGTGGTTATCGTAATGGAAGATGGTTCACTCTCCTGGAATTTCAGCAAACATTTTCCTCAAGAAGCATGAGCGAAAAATGCAACCCTCCCCTCCACCGAAACCCAACCCTCCCCCCCCCCCTCTCCAACCCCGTCCCCAACGCCAGTACTCCACTCGCCTAACAGGTGCTTTTCTCTCCGGTTTCGTGTCCCGCTTATGAAAATTACAGCCGCTGCCTTATTAAGAATTGCTTTAGCGTTAAATTCAAAATTTCGAACATTCCTTATGAAGATTTAAATTGTTGACGATAAAGATACGTCACTGGGGAAATACAGGTAAACAAAAACATTTGAGGAAATAGAACCGAATAGCTTAACTCGGGCTTGGCTTTATTTCGTATACGTCTCTTTGCCAACAGAGCCTGTGGAAAAAATATGTTTACAGAATTTCCCCGACTCTTCTATGTTGACCTAACATTACTTCCCCTGTCTGCCTTTGAACTGACTTACTTATTTCAGCTAATTAGCACTAAAATAAAACACTTAAGAGTATGAAATATGGATGTAAGCCTTAAAAACTCTTACAAGGGACAGATTCAAAAGGGACAGATACAAGAAAAAAACATGTAATCCATCAGCTTCGCATAATTCGTGTGAAAGGATGTCCAGAGTTCCAAAAATCAAGCGGGAGCTTCTTTTACATGCATATTAGTACGACGATGATGGCTTACATAAGGACCGTAAAGCTGTCCATGATTATTGATAAATTCCGTGTGTTTCTTTCCGTGCTGTGGTGTAGCAACTACAGAAGACGACCAAAATAAGCAGCCTTCTGACGAATTAGTACACCAGGTAGTGTGTGGAGAAGGCCATACCATAACAACACTGTAGGCTTCTAGATTTTTCTATAGCCCTATGGTTACGACATTGTAGTTCGTTGCTGCGTCATACAGTGATGGTTCCCATCGGACAGACTGGTTTCTGCTAGGAGGAAGGTCCCAACTAAAGGACATCAATGTCAACGCGGTTAACTACCGTTTCTTCCACGTCCAGCGTTCATAGTTGCCACGGTATGGCCGTCGTCATCTCCGGGCAATTGCAGTATTCGTTCAGATCGCAAAGAGAAACTTCATTAACAATTTATTGGCAATCCAAAATGAGTAAATAGAATTTTATGGATGTATATACGTTAGTATTCCAGCTTCCCAGCTTTTTTTTTGGCGGGGGGGGGGGATCAGTTAAGTCCAGCATCTTGTTTCTGCAGCAGAGCTGGCACCTATTTTGTTGATGCATGGATGCATCTAGCACTGCAGGAAACGAGGAAAAGAGATGTATCACTACAAATTACATCTAAATTGCAGCCAAAAGAAAGTAATTTAGCGACTTGCTTTAGCACTGCCATGAAAAGAAACGCACGGTTTGTCAACATCAAGTGCTGCTATTTAGTCACCTATAAAATTCTGGTTTTACTCCACAGTTGCCTATGATGCCAACTCATAGGTTAGCGTTTCGTCGGGTTCATACCGTATATCATTTGGTATAATGGCTTATATAAAATGGTATGCGGTATAATCTCGACGAAACGCTAACCTAGGAATTGACATTATTGGCAATTGAGGAGAAAACCAGAATGCTACCTGTGATTTTTTTTTTAAACTTAACCACTATGGTTTACACAGATCGCCTGTGGTTGTTTCCCGATTTTTGGTAGGTGTGGCCTAAACGTTGAATACGACAGGCAATTTTGCTTCTTGGAATGCTCCCCCTTTTCATCCTCTACCTCCCCTCTCCCATCCTCCTTTCTTCCCATACTCTCCAACAAAAAAGGACCTTGTTGTAGATTCAGTTAATGTGTAATCAAAAGCTTAATGGTAACAGACACGTTAGCCCCCAACCTCAGCCTCCCAATCTCTTTATTTTAGTGTTGCTAAATATTTCTGTACTTTCATGGTGTCAGTATTTGGCATTAACCTTACTCTGTCCTTGTTCATGTTGAGCAGTTCTTTGTATTTTAGTATCTTGATCGTGTCATTTCCTGTTGTTTTAGCCAATGCGCTGTTTGTGTTTCATTGCTCTGCCTTGTTTTGTGGATGTGTTTAGTTTTTCCCATGTTTCTAATGTTTTATGGGAACTAAATTACATTTAGACCTCATCTTTGGAGCTGACAACAGACTCTTTTGAATTCTTCCTTCCAATGCGATTCTAGCTTTAAGGCTTACTAAGGCGTAATTGGACTTTTTTTGGGATCGTGATTTGAGCCTATTGCCAATGTAGGCCTTTTCCTTATTTGTTTTTTTTTTACAACTTTACCAATCTCTGGTATTTATCAATGTGTCTTTTGGGTAAGTATTTAGCTTGAACCTAAAACTAGAGGTAAGTATTTTGGGTAAGTATTTTGAGGTAAGTATTTTGGGTAAGTATTTAGCTTGAGCCGCTACAAGTCGCCACAAGTTACTAGTCTTTACAAGTCTCATCTAGGATTCATTGGCTTGTGCCGGCCATACGCCCGTTTGTCCACCTTGACCTTATCAGGCCACTGTTACAAGCAGTCAGGAGCGCAGCCGCAACCTGCTGAGAATGGAGACCTAGAGTAGTTGTAAAGAGGATACGTTACAGACTAATGTGCGAAGTTCATTAAACAAATTTACAGTGTAAGTTGTCTCCTGGATTTAGTCACGTTTCGATAGGGTGACCAGGGTAGAATATGTATAGAGCAGTGACACGACGTAGTATTATTGTATATAACTCTATGCTAGAGCCTTAATAGGTTAGCTGCAAGGGGCACTGCAGAGAGAAACAGAAGGGCGTCGTTTTGAATCGATGCTGTGAGGAGTGATTTCTTAGACCTAAAACGCGCGATTTTCGTTGTTGGAGAAAACAACGTTGTTTTAAGCCTAAGAAATCCGCTCTTCCGTTGTTTTTCCCTCCATTTTTATCTAGTGCACCTTGTAGTTATGCCCTCCAAAAGCCATACTGGTGCCAATATGGCGGCAAATGTCACTGCTCTATAGGTAGTGTCACGTCGCTGACAACGCTAAACATTTGGATGAAACTAGTACCTGCTTTCAACGATTAACCACCAGAGGGCGCTGTCGTCTTGGGGGATCGAAACTATTTAGCGTCACTAAATAAAATTGATCACGATAAGAAAACAAAAAAAATTAATCACTTAAACAGTGTCATATGTCAGTAGGGCATCGAAATAATTTTAAGATAGATCAGAACTGTCTGATCAAGTTTTACTTTTTCAAATCCAACTGAATCGACAATTAAACGTTGAAACGGGTTGTAGTTACGAGTGGCACTACGGTTTAGTGTTTCGAGAAGCGTGTTGAACGGCCGTTCAGGCTGAAGCGGGCTGAAGCTTCTTCCGTGGTTCACGTTTCTTGTAACGAACTGAATACGTTTTGAATCGAACACATAATAAGTTCTTGAACTCTCGCACGATTATTTCGTCAATTTCCGAAGGTATTGTCGCTACTGCTGTGGTTACGATGGTTTGAAATTATTTCAAGTTTCACCTCCTATGAGAACCTGACAAGTGCTGCCTTCTGGTGCTGTTGATGGAAGCGGGTATTATTTTATGCCATGTTTTCAAAAAGCGTTACTACCTACTAATCAACCCTGGGGGTGATACAGGTTTTGGTTTGGTTTCTTCCCCTCGTTTAGCTATTTTCGTTAGTCAGTCCGCGAGTCAAAGTTTGATATTCGACAGTCAGGTGACCGCTGAGTAATGTAAGCTGACTGCTACATAACAAAACAAAGCAGTTCTAGCACAAAACTCTCCGGCGCCATCTTGGACTAGAACGGCGTTGTCTTGTTATTAAAGGACTCACCTGCCTGTATGGGCATAACTATTTGGGACGGCGCACCTTTCACAGCGTTACACCCCACTTAACTTGACTCCGCTAAGGTCTGGTATGGCATATGTGGTAGACAAGTTAAAACTAATTAGCCAGTTTAAAAATTAATTTTCATTAAAATTTTTGCAGCATAATATTACGACAGACCTAGTTCAAGCAAGCAGCATCAATTCAATCTTGTTACATTATAAACCAAAGTCTCATAGCAGAAATGAAGCAACCGCAACGACCCCCGGAAGGGAAACAATGAAAACGTGCGAGTGTGTCAATTCTTTGGCTAGAAGTTGAAACTGGGATGTTGTTGCCCTGAAAAGAAGTTAAAATTGGCACATTGTTGCCTCGAGTAACAATTTGCTCTGCGCGGTCATCGCAAAGGCATGTCTTAAATGACGTCATGTACGAAGGACAGTTATTTTTCGCACGCTACTGGGAGTGGGGAAGGGCCTGAACGGGGAATCCCGTTGGTGGGGCAGTGCTTATGTTACAGCCACTATTTGATTACGATATTGCTTTGCGGAGGGAGAGGATTGACGGAAAGGGGGAGTTTTATACAAAGAAAATTGACTGTTGCAGTGAACGATCAGGCAGCACCGTGCAAATACTGGGAAACAACCACGGGTCAAGCAAATCCCCGGGCGAAGCCGGGTACGATGCTGGTTGAATATAATTTAACCTCTGCGATTACCTGGAAATATCGGGGGGGGGGGGGGACCCAGAGTAAGGTTTCTGCCTCGCGATCAGACGGTTAATAATAACACTGTTTTTACTTTTATATTGTACAGCATCATTTTGGACCTTTTAACACTTTTCTGACCCTTCCCATGTCCTGCACGTTTGGCGATGCCATCGGGGGCTTTTGAGTCCCTGGCAGGTCTAACCTTGGTGGTAAGGCATTAGTGTGTCCCCAAACCTCTTACCTTCATCCATTCCTTGGCCGTTTATTGTACACTGTATTTACATTTAAATTGCGGCTGGCTGTCAGTGACTCCCCAGTCCTTGCCAGACCCGTTGCCATCGCAACAAATATTATTATTATATTAAAAACTTTAAGATACAACTTTTATTTACGTTGGTTTTGCTTGCTTTCGTTCATTGTTGTAGTTTGTAGAAATTGAAGGTGGACGAAAGCAAAAATAAACAAGATGCACTAACACTGCATTAGTAATTCGACGTGTCGTATGGTGCAATAAAAAATATCTGTAATTGACATATGAAGTTAGAACGGCAGACATACCAACAGCACACTACTAAAAAATTTAAATGCATGGTGTACTGAAGAATATCTACTATATTACACATTATATTAAAATAAATTGTCTCGTAACGTTTGCGTTGTTCTTGTTCATCAGACTTTTACATTTTTTAAATCTTCGAACACCATATTTCATAAATTCATCAGGTAATTTGGTGGGGGGGGGGGAGGAAGTAGGAGAAATCATATTGCGCTGAGGGTACGTGAGGTTGACTACTTTAAATTTATTTACACTTTTTAGGTGTACTAACAAAAGTTAAAATATTCACACGAAAATTGTGACAAAGTCTCACATTGAATATAACACTGCAATTTCATGTGGCCAATTTTTGTTAGGCTACTCAATACAAAGTACTTGTTTTACTAGCGTTTTATAATTATCTTTATTATTATTATAATTTTGTAAGTTAAATCTGTGGTTAAAACTAATGTCGAACCTATAAAACTTACTTGAGTTTTCCTGTTACGGATTTTAAAAAAATCTGAAAGTCAGAGGCCATTAGGAATATCCCGCCCTTTCCTCTCTCTGGCCAGTCCGCCACTGTGAAAACAGGACATCATTCGCTTTGCTCACTCGTTCAATAGGAAACAATACCACAAATACGCGTAATAAAATACTGTAATATATCGCACCCGAAAAGAAGCGAGGATGGCGCAGTAATTAACAGCAAAAGTCTTATACGAGCATCGCATTCATTGTACCGTCCAGATTCAATCATAGAAATTCGGTGTACCATCCAGATCACCGCAAAGGTAAGCGATGACTCACTTTGTGTTGTTCTGCGCCAGAATAGGGGAGCCATCTCGACGTACACGATCCCCTCTAACCGACCGCAATGTTGAGGAGCTGACTTGCCGAAATGCGCAGTTACACGCCGCAATTTTTCGTATGATCGGCGTTGAGCGCACACCTTTACGCTGAGGAAGCGCTGACGTCAGCCACTTATCGTGTACTATTGACGACGGATTTTCGCTCAGAGATCTTTTTAGAGGTTAGCGAACTAAAACCGCCCTAACTAAATTAACTACAGCATAATACCTTGTGTACTGGCACACTGCAAGTCATCCACCCGCATACTAGAATTTCCTCGGATCAGAATTGGACAAATGTGTATGGTTTTTGAGATATCGCTGACGTAAATCGGCTACCCCCGTTTTTTGGCCACAACCACATTAATTCGACGTGTGACACGTCGAATTAAAAAGGACGAAACCGACGTAAAAAAGCTGTAAGTAAACAGCCTTGCCTGCCTGTTGCACAAGCCCCTTTCACTTCCATTATTGTCATGGAATGGCGGTTACGCAGCGACCACACTATTTACGGAATCGATGCAAAGCTACAGTGCTTGCTGCAGGGTCGCTTGTGTGTTGGATCGAAACAATACATACCGTACCCATCCTCCATGTTGAGGCGAGTTAGTCACGGAAAATGGCGTGTTGATGATGACATCATTATTTCGATTGATCATGGCTAGTTGATGAGGGAGGTGGGTTTGGGGAAGCAGAGCCAAGTACTGTTTTCACAGCCTGCCAGAGAGAGTTATATTTATGTTGCGACATTGCGTGGCCCTCGTGACATGTCGTCAGTATAAAAACAAAGTATGGGAAGGGGGAGAGAGGTGGGTGTGGGTTGTTGGGGGAACTGGGGGGGGGGGGGGGTTGGAGACGTGGCGTGGAGTTAAGTCACGTTTCGGCTAGATGTCTGGCGAGCCTGTTGTCCGTTGTCGCCCTTCCCCCCACCCCCCCCCCCCCCAGCGTTTCGGGGGGGGGGTTTTTGTTGGTGGAGTTGGAATAAAGATGAGGGTGGTAAGGCGTTGGGTATAGGGGGAGGGGGTGGCGTTTCGAGGGCTGTATTATTATTGCTGGTGTTGAAATATCGATGATGTTGGTAAGGCGTTGGGTATAGGGGGAGGGGGTGATGGCTTCGAAGGGGACACTATCCTGGGTACAGCGGCAGATGTGACACGTACATGAATAAAGGTGGCCTGATGGATACTACGATTGTATTTCTCATGTGCCTGATGTCAGAACCTGACCTCAGCAACAGGGCATTTTCGGGAAAAGGGCCCAGAGAGACCTCGTGCTCGTGTCTATTGTGGCATGTAAAAGATCCTGGGAATTTTCGATTGGAATTACGTAGCGAAATTGTCCCTTTCTCTTCATGGCACCTTATTGGCTACGGCTGGGAATGTGACAAATCTATTCCGTAAAAGGTGGCTGTAGTGGCATTTGTGTGTGTGACAACGTGGTTCCCTGACTATGTTTTAAAAGAAAATGTTTTTATTACATACGTAATTCATTTGCCACTAGAAACAAAGGGCAAAGAGAGGACCCGGAACAGATCATTAACGACTCGTCCAGTCTTTAAAGGATAGGTCAATAAAATCAAGCACAGAACTCAGGTCGCAAGAGGAACGCCCTTAGAGAAAGTCTGTCAAGTAATCTTCTAAAAGTGGACTGTGACGGGGCCGAAACAGCCTCCTCAGTCAACGAAGTCCAAGCCTGGATAACCCGGACGCAGAAAAAAAGTATTTTCTGCAGTTAAGTTTAAATTTCGGGATTACTAATGTCAATGAGTGGTCCCTGGTAAGTGATGAAGTATTGATCTCAAAAAACGGGAAAGCGAATGATAATAAATTATTTATTATTTTCTAAGTAAGAATAAGATCGCTTTTTAATCTATGTAGTTCGAGGGATTCGGATTTAAGAAATTTCGAGTAGTTAGCAGTATTGTAAGTTGCAGCTACTTGGTAAGTGGAAGTAGTTTAGAGCGGTCTAATGGAAATAAAAACAGATAGTGACTTGGTTCATTTTCGGATTCGTTTAAACTTAAAAATGCCAAACTTCGGCAACGCATCTTACCAACCGCCGTTTGAAATCATGTCGACTTCATCGTAGCTTGCTGCTGTAGGAAACGTCTCTCCCTCTTAAAAAGTTGTACCGATTCTCTATCTTCGCCAGCATCTCACAGGAACACAAGTTTTCGTTATTTACAAAGGTTTGACTGAATGTAACAAACCCTTTTCATACCAAAATGCGAACGTTCATAGCAAGTACCTTCAAAATAGTTCGTTAAGAAAACATTCGGAAAATCTTTTTTGATGACATATGCGAACCTGTCATTCGTAAAATTCAAGTAACGGTGCAGCTCTTGGAATCCTTGTCGAGAGTACTCTTTAAGTTTCATTGTCATGCTGACTTTGTCATTGGTATACAGTTATGAAAAAAGGCTCACTACATCTTGAATTTTTTTTTTTTTTTTACAATTTCACTCACTTGCTTCGGATTCTGTACACCACCTTCCTCAGGCCAATTCTTGAACATTGTTCAGAAGTCAGTATACTTGGCAATTTTTCTTTTCTTGTACCCATGGTTGATTTTTACAAACTATTCCTTTGTTAAGAATATTGATTGTTGTAAGTGTAAGATAAGTCATAACGCGAGTAGTGCTGCAGGTGTTACTGCAAATCTAAGTCGCACAGTTGGTGCAGAGTACAAAGTGCCTGGTTTTGGGGAGAGTGTTTCGGGCGCTGTTTTGTATGCATCCCACACTGTGGACGAAAGCTGTGCTAATGGGAGTGTAATTTCTAGTGTGAGTGTGGATTTAAATGCAAGTGTTGGCGCAAGTGTTAGTTGGGCATCTTCAGTTGAATGGGAGGTGCTAAAACATACGCTCGATACGTCGGGCAGTGGTATTTTGGCTAGTGGTTCGTGTGGGGTGCCATGCAGTGATGGAGAGTTGTGCGATAGCATGGAAGTGGTTACTAGTGTTAGTTCTGGTGGCACAGAAGGTGACAAAGAGCTTCTGGAGGTTCCGGTGTCGCCGTAGTGTTGTAGAGTCTGACTTGTTGTTTTCACCCTGTGTGTATGGAATGCGAGGGGGGTGACAAACAAGTGGGAGGATGTGGAGACGTTAAGCTCAAAGGTTGATGTTTTGGGCCTGGTAGAATCAAAGCTCGCGCCGGGGGTCGTTCCGTATTTGAATGGGTTTGTTGGTGTTGCAGGTGTTGGTCGTTCGGGAATTAGGGTGTATTCCCGTGACCAGGTCCCAATTTGCGCCCATCCACCCCTTCCCTACTGTCGTGGGGTTGATGCATGTGTTGTTCGGATTTGGATTGGGGGGGGAGTGGGTTACGGTGGGCGTTGTACATGTGACGGAGACTGTGGTTAGGGATGAATGGGAAGGATGGGTGTCGTCTTTAATTGCCCCAGTTGTTGTAGGGGGGGATTTCAATGCACACCACTGGTTGTGGGGAAGCGCTAATTGTAGTACTAGGGGTCGCACCTTGGCTGGTAGTTTGGATCGGCTGGGCTTGACTGTGATTCAGGATGGGTCGCCGACCTTCATCCGAAGGTATAGGGGAACAATTCAGGAGTCGGTGCTTGACTTATTTTTCTGCACTAGTAGTCTGGCCACAAAGGTTGGGTTTGAGGTTTCAACTGATTTGCGGGGGAGCGATCACTTTTCTGTTGCGCTTTCTTGGGGTACAGGGGGAAGGAGGGTTCTTGACAGCCACATTCGGGCAGCCTGTCCTGTGATTGACTCTGGTGATTTTGGGCCCTGGGTGAGGAAGTGGGTTAGAGGGAGGGGTAGAGGGGGAGGAGGGGGTTTGGGTAGGGTGTCTGGCAGACGAAATGCTGTCTGGTGGACTCATGCCTGCATCCTGGCGGTTAGGGACAGGCGTCGGGCGTGGCAGAGGTTTCAGCGGTGTCACATTGTCAGGTGGTTTGAATTTGTGGGTATCGCACAGGAAACGAGGTTCATCCTCCGAAAGGAGAAAGCTCGGTTTGGGGCCAGGCTCTGTGCTAGGGTTTCTGAGGGCCTGCCAATTTCTAAAGTCTGGGCAATGGTGAGACCACAGGATGCCCGTCCAGCTTTGGCCTGGGTGTTTGGTAGGGGTGATGTCCTGCGCGGTCCTAGAATGGCCGAGGCCTTTAATGAGAACTTCGCCACTGTGTTTGACTCCCCCAAGGGGCTTCCCCCACTGGGTGGATGTGCCGTGGGCAGGATGGATGGTACGGACTCTGCACTTACTAGAGTGGAGCTCTCTGCTGCACTAGCAGCTTGCCGGGTCGGCAGGGCAACGGGCATAGACGGGATCTCGTATGAGGATCTCTGGGCACTGGGGGATGAGGGCAGCAGTGAGTTGCTTGGGTACTTCCAGAGCCGGTTCGATGGGGGGTCCACTCCCACGGTCATGGTTGTTTTCGATCCTGACCCCGGTGCTGGGCAGGGGTAAGGTCCGGTCGGCTGTTACCAGCTATCGTCCGATCGCCCTTCTGTCCTGCGTTCGTAAAGTGTATGAGAGGATGCTGGTGAACAGGTTAGTGTGGGAGGTGGAGGGTTCTGGGCGCTTGTACAATGCCCAGTTTGGTTTTCGCAAGCATCGGGGTGTGCAGGATGCTATGTTGTTCCTGGAGTCTGGGATACGCGAAGCATGGCTGAATGATTGCTTTGCCGTGGTCGTGTTTCTAGACATCAGGGCAGCATATGATATGGTGGATGTGCTGTGGGTGGGGCATGAGCTTTCTGTGTTGGGGGTCAGTGGCAAGTTGTCGTCAGCGGTCCTCGCGCTGCTTGGGCAACGGGCTTTTGCTACAAGGGTAGGGTCCTGTTGGTCGGGGGTGAGACACACTGATCGGGGCCTGCCGCAGGGCAGCTGCCTCAGCCCTGTCCTCTTTGCCATTGTTATTAACTCTGTCCTCGTGGAGCTGAGTCAGGATATTAACGTGGTGGCGTACGCCGATGACGTAGCGGTCTGGTTGACTGGCAAGGATCTGCCAATGGTTCTAGCAGCCCTGGAGGCTGCCATTGATCGGGGTTCTAAGTCTCTTGCTGCCAGGGGTTTGCAATTGGCTGGAGCCAAGACCGAACTTATGGTTTTCAGGCGGGGGCAGGCTGTTGAGGCAGCTCTTCGGGTAAATGGGGCTCTGGTCCGGTCCTCCGAGCAGGTCCGGTACCTGGGTTTTTGGCTGGATCCACGCCTGACGTGGGTGCATGACGTGGCTGCTGTTCGTAGGAATGTGGCGACTAGGCTGAGTGTGCTCAAGTCACTTGCTGGCAACAGGTCTGTTGCGAAGCGCAGCACGCTTGTTAACCTCTATAGGGTT
Source organism: Lithobius niger (assembly GCA_023313725.1). Lineage (NCBI taxonomy): Eukaryota > Metazoa > Arthropoda > Chilopoda > Lithobiomorpha > Lithobiidae > Lithobius > Lithobius niger. Next base: position 16,350 of record JAHWFP010080443.1, read on the forward strand.
TATTTACGGTCTTGTGTAGATTTTCATGCTCCACTACTGGTGTCATCGCGACAGGCCATGGAAGGGTTGCAGGTGGCGTTGAACGATGGTCTCCGTGTGGTCACTGGCTGCCTGCCTTCGACGCCGGTTTATGCTCTCCATATTGAGGCGGGAGAGACACCAATTTTGTTTCGTGCTAAGGAATTGCTGGTGCGACTTTGTCAGCGTGCCATTGCAAGGGGCCGGTTGGACCCCCTTGGCCGTATCATTGTAGACTATGGGCTGTTGGCACAGGGGGCCAGGGAGTTGCTCGGTGCCCCAGGGATGGGTGCTTCCCTTGTGAGGCAAGTGGGCTTAGGTGCCCTTCCCTCGCCAATGTTTGTTCATCCTCCGGCTCCGTGGGTGTGGTGTGGCACTGCGGCGTTGGCTGTGTTGGACCCAAGGGTCCCAGCTCGCCTGCCGGACTCATGTGCCCAAGTTTTCTGTGATGCGTCTTATCTGCCTCCAGGGAGCGGGGGTGTGGGTGTGTGTATCCCTGAGCTTCGGCTGGAGTACGGGTTTACGCTGCGCGTTCTCCCATCGGCCTTTGTGGGGGAATTAGTAGCGATTTCGGTGGCCATTGATATTGGGGCGGACCAGCATTTTGCGGAGTTTTGTTCTTGGCGGTTCTTGGCGAGTTGTTTCCGCTCGGTGCAGTGCTCACACCCGATTGCACTGGAGGTAGGATGGAAAGTGTTTACTTTATGGCTCAGGGGTGTGCGTGTGTCTATTGGTTGGGTGAAGGGTCACGCAGGGGTGTTTGGCAACGAGTTGGCTGACAGTTTGGCCCGCCAGGGATCCTGTGGAGAGTCTAACGAGCTGTCGTATGTTGTGGGCCCTCGGGATTTGCGTCCGGCGGTTGCTAGGGTTATTCGAGACGAGTGGGAAGCTGCCTGGGCTGTCAGCACGACGGGGAGACAGCTCTTCTCTGTTCATCCCTCTACGTCTGCGCCGCGTTGCTTGAACGCTCTCTCACGTCGAGATGCGGGTATGGTGTCACGCCTTCGTACTGGGCATGCTCTTCTCCGGGCTCACCTCGCCCACCTTGGTTGGGTCCGGACACCTATGTGTGAGTGTGGTGGTGGACCGGAAACTGTCCGGCACTTTCTTTTAGACTGTCCGCGCTGGGCTTTCCAGCGTCGTTTTGTGGTCGACGGGGAAGGGGACCCTTTGCAAGGAGTTCTGGGGGTTGCACCGCATGGCCCCACAGGTAGGGGGTCCCTGGGCCGGGTATTAGGGTTCTGCCGGGCTACGGGACGGTTTGTGTTGTAATAGAATTACTCACGCTTGGGTCCGTCCCCCCCCCCTCGTGTTCCCAGGGGTACCTAGAGTTAGCCGGCTTCTTGGGTTTCATGGAGTCAGCCGGTCTGTTTGTTTGTATTAGTCTGTAAGTAGTTTTTAGTTTATTTGTAAGTTTGTGAGCGAATGGCTTGGAGGCCTTATCGGCTCAATAAAATATCAATCAATCAATAAGTGATACGTGGCGGTAGTTGTGTTCTTCCACTTGTGTGGTATCCTAGTATTGTTGTGGGGGGGTCTATGTAATAGTGTAAGTAGTTGTCACATGAACGAATAGCATATGGACTTCTTAGGCTCAACAAAGAAAATCAAATCAAATAGGTGATTACAAACAAAAACGTCAAGTGAGCCGTAAAAAAGGAGGATATATGATTGAATTTTCACTTGCTAAAATGAACACGGATAAAAATTGATGATTTTTAATTGAAACAATAAAATGTACAATTGAGAAAATTCCATCTGTTTAGGTGCTGTTTGTGGTTTACGTTTTGAATATATGATTGGTAAAGCACAACAGCACCTAAACAGATGGAATTTTCTCAGTTGTACATTTTATTGTTTCAATTAAAAATCATCAATTTTTATCCGTGTTCATTTTAACAAGTGAAAATTCAATCATATATCCCCCTTTTTTACGGCTCACTTGACGTTTTTGTTTGTAATCCGTGTACCTTTTTTACGGCTTTGGCGTCGCGCTACAAAGGTTTATGCATGCAGTCGATTGTTGCTGGCCATTTTTAAACAATTCAACTCATCTCGCAAATAAATAAATAAATAAATACGTAATTCTATCGTTTTTAGCTGCTTAGTTTGGTTTAAAAATATATGCGTTTAGCTGAAACACTGATTCTTTCGATTTCGATTTATTTATTGAGGGTTGTGGCCCTGAGCCATACACCCTACACTACGACTAATTACGACTGATTCTTTCAAAAAAGGATTTAAAGGGTATAACGAGCGTTAACCACTCCTGGTCATCTGCCCGAAGCCCTAAGGCCCTATGTCTGCAACAGCCAGATTCCCAGATGGTCACCCACCCAAGTATCAATCCAGCCCAATGCTGCTTAACTTCGGGGATCTGACGAGAACCGGTGTTTCCAGCACTGCAAGGCTGATTCTGTCACGGTAATTTTATTTGAGGCCATGACGCACAGTCGTACGCCCCATCTAAATCCACTGTACTGCACTCTACAACCACAGACCACTGAAATACGTAACACTTGCAACAATCTCACACACTTAGACACTGTCCCAGATTTTTGCCACTGCCCTCCCCGACCCATCTTTGGATAATTTTCCTGGCACACTCCACAATCACAACCCCTTGGAGGTCCTGATCACCACTCATCCACTGTGTACAGGCCGTGCGCTCATGAGAATTCCACAGTCATCGTGCGCAAGCACGTGGTTTGACTCACTTAGCAGCAGGAGGCATTCCACGACGCACTCTTCCATTGTGCTCCATTGCGTTCACATCTCCACTGTGTACAAGTGCAAACCATGCAGAATGAACTATGCTGTCTTGGAATGCCACCCATTTGCTGCATACCCGCATGCACCCTGAGTATACCAATCTTTAATCACAACTAGCAACCACGCGTCAACTGCTACACATCAGTGCTACACACCCAGACCAGTACTCACCCAAAACCTCGCTACAGCACGCAACCTAAACAAAGGGTCCCTCACGTGAGTGAGTGACAGCACCTCTTGCAACACGGATAATCCCTGCATCCAGGGTGCCAACTTAGCACGTATACCAGTTAAACGTCTGCAATGCAACAACACATGTTCTGGAGTCTCTGCAACACGACACGTTAGACACAGAGGTGACTCAACCCACCCAAACCGAAACCGATGCGCACGCAGCAGCGTATGTCCAACACGCAACCTGGAAATGATCTTCGCGTCCACAAATTGTAATCTGTCTATTGTAGACCTTGCTGCACAACACGGGTGCAGAACATAGAAATTCCTTGCAACCTCAGACGTTTCCCACTCTACCTGCCACTTTGCCCAGGACCACTCTCGCACAATGGGTCGACGCATCCGTACGGAAAGAGCCGAGGAGACCTCAGCACAACCCTAACCTATTGCTTCACGAGCAAGCCCATCTGCCAGAACATTCCCTTGCGTTCCACTGTGACCCCTTGTCCACCCAAACACTACCACACTTGTTCGAGTAGCAACCCAAAATTTCCAAAGGATGGAAAAAATCAAGGGGTCACTCACTTCCAAATGCTCACATGCACTCCGCAGGTGCCTGTAACCTGAAAGGGAATCTGTCTGAAGTGAGAACGATGGCAGCTCTAGATCCGTTGGTACATCCAGAGCCACCGAAATCGCCAACAATTCACATAGCATACTGGACGTTACCGCCGGCACAATACGTTTCACCGCGACTTTCAAGGCCGGCATTACTACTCCAATCCCTCCTAATTGCTCACGAGGTCGAAATGACGCGTCACAGAATACATCGCATTCTACTGTTCCCTGCATTCTTTCATTCTTTCATTTTACGTTCAACAATCAACCTTTTAGCAAAGACATAACACGTGGACGAAGAATGAGTCTGGAGTTTGCTGAGTGGCATTGTTCCCTAAACACAATGGTTAAGCAGATCACCGAAGTTAAGCAGCACTGGCCCCGATTGGTACTTGGGTGGGTGACCTCCTGAATCCATTCCGGGTGTTGCAGACATAGGGCCTTAGGGCTTCGTCGGGCAGATGACCGGGTGTGGTTAACGCTCGCTAAAACCCTTTGATGGTTAAAACAATGTAAAACAATCAAAATGATCGTTTAGGGTCCCGTAACTCCGGAATGGATGGACCAATTGAAAAAGTGGTCCCTGTAAGGTTGAAGCCCAGGGAAATTTCTGGCTCAGATCATGTTTCAGATTTTAGGTACGTGCAGTAGTTTTTTCTGAAACCGTGTCAGCCAAGAACAAGAACAAGAACCAGAACAACAACAACAACAACAACAAGTGAACAGTTTTCAAATTTATGTGTGGCTCCCTACGTTTACTCTTGCACGGAATTGCATAAAAGTTGGTGTAAAGTTTGGAAAAGTTGCTATCTACTGTCTGGCCAAGTTTGGTCGAAATATATTGAATAGAAACGGAGAAATTAATAGTTTTAGTTTTGCTGGAGAGAGGACTTCAATCATATAACGGCTATCGCCGTGCATGATAAGTGCTTTTGTTCTTTTCTAAAGGCAAATTAATCAAAAGACTTAAAAAAAGCTTAACAAAAAAATCTTAGCGCACAGCAAGTCCCTCATCATCTAGTAGGATGGGAATAGTCTAGAATCGTTACAGTATATACCGTATCGTGAAGCTACCTGGACCACCTCGTCTGCTTAGCTATTGGTGCTGGCTAGTGTTGCCGACTTGCTGCCTGCCACCAATCAGAACGACCTTGCTACGGTGACGTGGCAGCCAACAAGGCGGCTAAGAGAAGCCAGTGCATGTGCGTGCGCTCGAGTGGTTTGTCACTCATGTTTAGCAAAATACTTGTGCTGTGAGACAAAACAAAAAAAAATGAATCTGCACAGAGAACATGCCTTTATCGAATAACATTGGTCATCAAGTAGGAAGCATACTAGGCATAATTCAAGATGTCCACCATTTTTCACCTTCGTTTAAAAAGAGCAATCACAAGCTGATGATACTTGAAACAGCGAGGAGTGGGGGATAGCTTGAGGGGCAACAAAACCGCGCGGCTCTAGTCCAGTTAGTTTGGACAGTATGGTCTTGGTAGTTTGGTTAAGCAGCTGGCTAGCCTCGTATACATGGAGTGGAGGCTTAAGGCTGTATTTTCTCAACGATTTTGCAACACATTATCACAATTAATCCCCCCCCCCCCCCCAAAGAAAAAAGATCGACGCCATCTTACAGTCGTAATGGTGGCAACGTAACGTTACAGAGGGATTACTATAAAAAATGGCATCGTCGTTGCCATGGTAACCATTGTAATAGAGACAATACCTGCGGAAACGGATGAAATACTCGTGCGTGGCATCATCCGAAGTAGAAGAACTTATTCTGCGTTCGATTCAAACTGTCTGTAGATCGTTACAATAAACATAAACCACGGATGAAGCTTCAGCATGAACGGGCGACGAGCACGCTTGTCGGGCGTTCTCGGAACACAAAACCATGTGTTAAACTTACTAGCTCGACTCGTAACGGCAAACCGTTTTAAAATTTAATGTTGGCTTAAAAAAAGTAATGCGATCAGCCTGATCTGTTCGTTCTTAAAATTATTATAATGTCCTAATCTGAATTATGGTATATTTTAAACGATTAATTTTGTAATCTTACCGTGATCAATTTGTTTTAGTGACGCTAAATAGTTTTGATCCCCATGATGCTTTGCGCTTCCGTTACTGTAGGACGGCGCCCTCTCGCAGTAAATCGCTGAAAGCAGGTACTTCTTTCGTCCAAATGTTTACCGTTGTGAGAGAAAGAGCGGTACTACCTATATATTCTTCTACCCTGGTACGGTGGCGTATAAGGACAACAACAACTATTTTTTGCACGCCAAACCATTTATGAAACTGGAACAAGATGGCCACTAGCGTGAGTGCAGTTTGCCATATATGGTCCTAGGTTGTAGTGTGTATTATCTGGTGTTGGAACGCCGAAGTTTCGGTTTCATGAAAATTCTGTGCGTGTAGAAAAAAAGTTGTTGTTTGTCCCAACAAGCCACCGTAGTAACAACACGCGTTTCCTCCCGTTTGTTCCCCAAGCATACCGTGTGTACCCTTAGTTGATGATGACGTCACTAAATAACGCTACTGATTGTTGCTTTCCGTAAGAGTATGCTCCTCCCTTAACGAAGTGAGTGTAGTGCTCTAAGATGCCATGGTAATGCCCCCCGACAACGCAGGCCGAAAAGCTACATTATGTCGTCTTTTGGATAAATGTGTGTAGCCGTATCACTTCATGACAACAAGATGAAAATTCCTCATGAAGAACTCATATTCACGGTGTCTTTTTAGAGAGGGATTGTCACCAAACGGCAAGCTGCAGCATGCAAAGCCGTTTGCCGCTATATCTACTTCTGTCTAGCCCTTACTTTCAACAGGCGAAGGAATACACAAATAAATTTCTTTTTACACAGCAAACAAGCCACGTGCCTCCTTAATTATTGAGTGTAAAGTTGGTGCGCCCACGTGCACCAGGAAGCAATCGGTAAAGTTAAGCCTAATAATACCACGGCCCGTTTTTCTGTATGTCGACCGTTTTGAAACGCAGATTTTGAACCGCTAGCTGGGCGCCAGCTGCCATCTAGTGATAGTGATGTCGTTAACCATGACCACTTGCGCCCTGGTGCACGTGGACGCACCAACTTTACATTCAGTAATTACGTTGGCACGTGGCTAGTTCGTTGTGTAAAAAGCAATTTCTTTGTGCATTCCTTCGCTTGTTGAAATCAAATGCTGCATAGAATGCTGCGTAGACGGCTCTAGATGTTGCTGCAACCGGTCATTCGGCGAACAGGCACCTTTAACTTCCGTTATCGACTGTTTGGTAACAAACCCGCCGAGCTAAAACCGATGCTGTGTTAACAATTTCAGGTTAACATCTAGCATCTAGTTACGAGACTGCATTGCGAGATTTTTGAAATTAGTTCTTTTGATGTTAATCGTGGATCAGCAGTGGCAAAGCTCAGGATAGTTGTTTGAAGAAGGTGATCTTGTCGATGACAGGAACTGAGACCCTTTCACATTCCGTGCCAGTCTTTGCCAACCGAAGTAGAGTTAAAGACTACGCTCCTTCAGCAACTATGGGATCTATTCTGGCTTATTCTGACAATGTCGCAGTCCCCTTTGACAATCAGAGGCTTCTTGGATCGAAACCTCGGTTTTTCTCCTACCTTTAATGGACATCTTTATCATTAAAGAATAATACCGAACGCTTGCACGAGGTGCGTTTGTCAGCTTCGGAATGTAACGATGGTTGGGAACATTAACTGATGCTTAAACTACGTTCGAGAATCGAGTGCCATTTGAAACGAGAATGCCGTATCGTATACGACAAACTTGCCGAAAGTAGCCTAACTCATCGTGAAAGCTGAAAATATTGTTTCTTAGATTTAAAACAGAATATGATACGTACCCATTACTAAGGTTTACGACAATCATTATTAATATATTTTCAACTATTCACGTTGAAATACGGCATTTTATATTTTACGTACTGCGGTTGTTTCTACCACCACTCTTCGACTATTAGCAGCGATTAGGCCTAACGCGCGTGGGCGAAAACTGTTGCTGGCTGATCGTTTATCACTATGATAATCAAAGATTAATCGTGCATTGCTGGGAAGCCAGGTCATGCCTCAAAATTGGTGTAGGCCTAAATGTAGTTCTGTCATACTTGCATCACGTAGAGTTTTATCTGGTAAAACACCACGTGCTCATTTTATGTGTGTTAAGAAGGCTTGATTGGATGGTGGCTGCCTTTACTGGCTTTCCATTGGTTAGGTCATAGATTAGAAAGTTAACTAGATATACCGTCTCACTTCTTCCCGTACTACGCGGAGCTCTGGCGGTAGTTGCGGCTACTAATACCTCTGCTAACGCTTTGCCTCCGTCCTGCTTCGAAGGCAAAATCATTAGCAGAGGTATTAGTAGCCGCAACTACCGCCAGAGCTCCGCGTAG
>JAHWFP010080445.1:5048-18570 GCA_023313725.1 Lithobius niger
TGCATCAAGGGTAAATAAATGGGTTTATCATTGTTAGGTACCGAGCTACGCCCTTTTTACTAGGGGCTGGTATCACAGTCACTGTTTTATTTTTCAACTTTCAACTGCTATTCTGACGTTTGTAATTTAGGCGGATGACTCCAATTAGGTTCACTCGAAAGGTCACAATGTCTTCCTTCTAATAAATCGAATTGGAGTCGTCCACCTAAATTAGAAACGTTAGAATAGCAGTTGAAAGTTGAAAATGAGCGAAAAATCGAACGGTAGCTGTGATACTAGCTCCTAAAACAAAAAGCTATATTTTACCAGAAAGTCAATCCATTATTAGTATTCCCTGACCCTGAAAACATAGTATTAGACACCACAGTGATTATCCTGTCTGTTCTATATGCGAAGATATGGCCGCTATACGATTTTTCAGCCATCGTGGCTGCCATCTTGACTATTTAAATTTGCTCAAGGGTGGCAAAGTGGCACCGTACAGAATTCCATTAAGTATGCCTTGAAGAAACACAAAACACCATAAAACATTGGGCGGACCTTACTTCCAGATTTTTGGCCCTGCTACCAAACTAGTTTGCGAACTCAGAGCTAGGCTGTGCCTAAAGGGAAAAGTGCCGTTTTGGTTGCCTGTTAGCCCATCACCACCATGGCTTAAAAATATCATAGATAATGTAGAAAGTAAAAATAAAATATGCTTTAAACTGTATCTCCGCCACGTTTAAAGTCTTGATAAGAATTAACTTCGCGAGAATCATACACAATTGGCAAAACTAAAAATTGAGTTGGCTATTTTACTTCATGTAGCCTTTCTTTGTTAAATAGTGCCCAGAAGGCGGTTCAGTAAGGACGGGTTAGTAAGGGCGGTTCAGTAAGAGATAAAAGTTACTGATATATTAATATTCCGAAACACAACACCACTGCCAGGATTTAAAAACTCTCTTAACTAAGGCAGAAACGTTAACAAAACTGCATAAACCAAACTTGTTAACGATTTCTGCCAAGTTTCCGCCGTTTGAAGTCGTGAAATCTCACAAATTTCATTTACTAGCTAGCCCATTCTGCCATTGTTTTAGTTGAAACAGAACGTGAACTAAATCCGTACTTCATGAAAATCGGGTATAGCTGGAAAAATTAATATTGAGTTGATAAATTGAGTTGGCTGTCTGATTTGCTATAGTCCGTTTTCTGTTAACCTGTCGCTACTACGATTTGAAAATCCTTTTGTATTAATGCAGAAACAATTCCATTTTTATACAACAAACTTGTTAAGAATTCCACAAAAATTCGAAAGTACAATTTGATAATAAGAGTCCATAAGATCTCAAATTAAAGGACAAAAGCAACCCAAAGGACACTAAATGAGGGCAAAAATTACCTAACATCCCTGAATCAAGGGAGAATAAAAAATTAAAATAGAGCATGTCGATTTCATATTATATTTACAAGCTTTTCACCAATAATATCTCAAACTGTTTTGGACAAAACTGAGTGAAAGGTTTTTCCATTTTTTTCTATCTTTTTTTTCATTTTTGAAAAACTGGAGCATGTTGTTGCTTTATAATGTGCATTGCAGTAATACCCTCTATGTCGTTTGGGATAAAACTGAGCAAAAGATTTCACTATTTTTCAGCTATTGACAGCCCATTTAAAAAAATTTCTCCCCTATTGCCATGCTTGGATGCAGCAGTTCATTGGTATTCATTATAAATAGCTAGACATCCAAAATGAATCCTTAACCCAACCACCAAGCGTCAATGGCTAGCTACGGGCCTGTTTATGTATTTTAAACTGAAATCTGATAAATTTGGAAAGAAAATATTTTTTAAAAATAATTCAGTCACAATTAAGTTTTAACGAAACATGCTATCTTGAAAGCCGAATAAGAAAAATTACCGAAAGTTACTTGAAAACAATTTGATACACGAATCTCGACGCATTTTGGAGAAGCCAAACGCGTTGATACTGTTTACAGCCAATCAGAGTACTGTACTAACTAGACCTCAACATGGAAATCGTCAAGTACTACTTTAGGCCAAAGTTCGGGGTCTAGCTAGTACTGTACTAGTAAGTCCCCAAATCAGTCTAGCATTGAAATCACCAGTTAGTCTGAAGCTTAGTCCTGAGGTCGAGGTCTAGCTAGGCCGGGGCTTACATTACGCCCGGTCCTGTTTAGACCTCAACTGGAAATCCCCACCGTTAGGGAATAACTGGGGAAAATTGGCACCCCAGACAATGTTTTTGGCTTGTTTTCTATTGAATTTCAGGCACATTTAGGAAGGTAGAGGAGCCAAGTGGGCCAAGCAATGTTGGGTACACTTTTGAATGTTTTTTTTGACTTAGGCAGGAGTTAAGTGGACCCACCAGATGATGTTGGTGTCAGTTTGACTAGATTAGGGACTGTTTTATTTGGTTTTTACCTCTAGTAATAACCCAAAATATGACCCTTTTTGCAATGTTAGACCCATGGTACCTTGCTGCTATTCTTGCCCTAAACATCTAGTCAGCCTAAAAGCCAAACACACACTGACTGGTCACGTGATCTTGCTCAAAAACCCCTGGCATATTAATTTCCTTTTAAAACCTAACTACCCACCTCCCGTTGAAATTACAACCCAATTTCAAAAACTAAAACATTGACAAAATGACAAAAGTCGAACAAAATGGCCGCCTAATTTATGCGCAATCGAAACTGACCAATGGCAGGACAAGAGACATATTTTTGACCAGTGAGACCTCTTGATTCAATTTGGAAGAGTCCATTCTTGGCGGCCATTTTCCTGACTGCAACAGAACAAAATGGCCACACATTCTGGGTACCTTAGGTTAAGGCAGGTTACTTTCGACCCTTTCATACAGATTCCAGTTTGGTTCTGCAATAACATGCCCACTTTCAGTACCGAAGGTGGTGGGTTCGAACGCAAGAGTGGCTGCATTTTTTTCTTTCAATGCAAAGTCTACAGATGCTCAAATATCACTTTTATTTTCCGGTATCTATTGTCTATTACTGTTGGGTTTGTATGTAAATCTCTGGTCTTCGCTCCCAGAAGTCCGGGTTTCTTGCCCCAGAATCCCCATTTTTTCTCTTGTCAATTCTAAGTCTTCAAAGACCAAATAACACCCTTATTTTCAAGCACCTTCGTTCAATTCCTGTTGGTTGTGTGACTAAGGCTGTACTCTTCACTCCTACAGGTCATGGGTTCGATCTCCAGAGTGGCCGTATTTTTTCCTGTCAATTCTAAGCCTCCAAATACCTAATAACAGCCTTATTTTTAAGTCTCTGCTATCTGTTCCAGTTGGGCGTATGGGTAAGACTGTAGTCTTAACTCCCATATGTCCTGAGTTCGATCACCAGAGTGGCCATATTTTTTCCCCCAAAATAACACCCTTATTTTCAAGTATATATTTTTTTATTTTTGAAGATATTTCCAGAACGGTTTGCGCTATCGACACGTGGCAAGCAGCATTGCATAGCCCTCAAAGAGACGCTTCGAATGGTGTCGTGGAAGTTGCTAATGTCCATGTGCCATGGATGCATTCCCTATTGTAAGGCTGACTGAGAAACCAGTAACTGCATCCCACTAGATAGCTCAAAAAACATGAAAAGATAAATTCAGTCCATCATGAACTGTAACACCCTTGAAATGGTGTGTTAGTTTTCAATTTGGAGTGTATGGACCTCGAGGTTATAGATAGAGCATAATTAGATTACGATCCTAGGTCCGTGATGACACACTTCTCACTGGATAAAGGTACAGTATCACTCAGATGACCAGTAGAAACTGCGTTGAGCGATCGTTGTAATGAAACACGGGTTAGCCATAATCGACACCATAATCCATGGCCAAAAAATTCATTCTGATACGTTACTCAAAATTTCGCATGCTCGAGCAGCGTCAGTATGGCAAAAGAATACCACCATCCTGACCATTGCAGGAGCCAGACCTGACACTCGAGGGAAATTTAACTGCAAGATGTAGTTTGTACATCACTATCCGAAAAAGACCATGTTTCATGGACGTCAAACACCAAACCATCAGTATTTGACCGAACCCAGATCAAGAAAAGAAGGACACATAGGAAATACACAAGGTGTGTAAGGACATTGCAGTTAAGAACGTCTATTATGTTTCTTTTTGGAAGATGCAGTCTCATTCTGCCAGTTTAGACTTTGTATGTTGAATTCGCCCACAATAACAATAGGAATAGTTTGTTCCACATTTCCATCCACGTTTTCTTCCATTACGAGTGCAAAAAAAACACGTAAATATCCCACTGGTTGACTCTAAACTGTGTAGTATACAAGGGAGATATCTACGTGTGTTTGCAATCGTAGTTCAAGGATACGAGGTGACATACAGTTAGTTTCCTGCAAACATAATGTGGAACAAAGTATAGGTTAGTATTAAAAGGAGTGGCATAAACGAGAGCGCATAGGGCTCGAACGAGTGTCCATGACAATACTAGCGCATACTGCATCTCTTGTTCTGGGCCATTCCAACTTTGGAACGACTGTCATAACTATTTTCAGGGATACTCCACATAAAAATTGGCTGTACCGGTTATAAGCAAAATGAGTGCAAAATATATCACACGTGCTACGATTAGTCCAGATGTGCGGCAACTCCAGCGTTCCACGATCGTCAAGCAGAGGAGGTGGTGGCTTTTTCAAGTAAAGGCCCACTGGGGAAGAAATCGCGTGTCTCACTTCCTTGCTCAACGCCAGTTTACTCGCGTGCCAGAAAGTTGACGCTTTTTCGTATTACTTTGGTAAAATAATATTATGGCTTGATTGGCGAAACTGACCTGGAGCTGGGAAACGAAACCCACAGCTTTCTCCTAGACGACCTTATAACAAGGGATGAACTATGAAACGGTAGTTTAGAGCATCGACATTCCCCATTGCAAGGAGGCAATGAACACATTGCTAATCTAACACTTGTGTTTTCGAAAACCAGATCAACCACAATAACCTCAGCCCCACTCCGATCATTAGCGATGGGGATTTCCAGTTGAGGTCTACAGTTAATCTTGGGCGTAAGTTTGATATCACGAATATTCGATGATTTCTAATGCGAACTAAGTTGATGGCTAAGGAAAGTAGAGCCCAGACTAACTGCAGACTAACTTAATACGGACCAGTTTGTCCCAAGCCGAAAAGGTCGAGGATTTCCAATCAGGTTTAGCGGTAATCCTCGGGTTGAAAGCGATGCTTCACTGCACGACCTGAGTGTTGGTATGAAGTGTGATTTCAGGGTACATTTTCAAAACCAGATCAACTCAAGTGTCACTCTGGTTAAAGGCTGTCGTCAGGTCAGTAGGAGATGATAATTTTCCCTTTCTCCAATAGGGACACATAAGTTTCAGTTCGTAAATGTGAATTGGTTAGGTTTTTGAAGTGACCACGTACATTGACATGTTTTAACAGATTAACATAACTAATTTGTACAGGGGCCATAGCAACTGGAAGGATGGGAACCTTTCCCCTCCCCCCAACCGTCCAAGAAGACGTACAATACAGTTGGCAAATTCGAGTTGTCGAGTTTCGCTGTAAAGTGCCGTTTCCATGAATACTGGTTAATCAATATCATCATTCGGGCAGTTTGAAAGTAACGTTTCAGATAATTTTTTTTCTAATTAGCTTTCGTAACACTTCTGTTTAGCGTGCGAGTAACTGAAACGCTGCCCCTGACAGTTTTTAATCCCTTCACTGCATCTCTCCTCCATCCACGTGACTGGTAAGAAGTATGCGAACTCTGAGATAGGCTGTGCCTAGCCTGAAAAGAGCCGTTTTGTTTGCCTGTTAGCCCATCACCACCATGGCATAGACAATGTAGAAACTAAAAGTAATATATGCTTTAAAATGTATCTCCGCAAAGTTTAAAGTCTTGATAAGAATTAACTTCGCGAAAATCATACACAGTTGGCCAAACTAAAAATTGAGTTGGCTATTTTACTTCATGTAGCCTTTCTCTGTTAGACAGTGCCCAGAAAGCGGTTCTGTAAAGAGTAACTCATAACTGGTATTTCCGGCAGAGGGGGGGGGGGGGGGGGGAGAAAGTTACTGATATATTAATATTCCAAAAGACACCATCACTGCCAGGATTTAAAAAGCTTCTTAAGTAAGGCAGAAACTTTAACAAAACTGCATAAATCAAAACTTAACGATTACTCCCAAGTTTTCGCCGTCTGAAGTCGTGAAATCTCACAAATTCCATTTACTAGTTCGTCTGCTAGCCCATTCTGCCATTGTTTTAGTTAAAACAGAACTTGAACTAAATCCGTACTTCATGAAAATCGTGTATAGTTGGCAAAATTAAAAACTGAATTGGAAAATTGAGTTGGCTGTTTGATTTGCTGTAGTCCTTTTTCTGTTAAACTATCGCTACTACGATTTGAAGATCCTTTTGTATCAATGCAGAAACAATTCCATTTTTTATACAACAAACTTGTTAAGAATTCCAAAAAAAAATCGAAGGTACAATTTGACTATAAGAGTCCATAAGATCGCAAATAAAGGACAAAAGGGACCCAAAGGACACTAAATGAGGGCAAAAATGACCTAAGATCCCTGAATCAAGGGAGAAAAAAAATGAAAATGGAGCATGTAGATTCATATTATCTTTAAAAGCTTTTCTCTAATAATACCTCAACTTTTTTTAGACAAACCTGAGTGAAAGGTTTCTCCATTTTGTTCTATCTTTTTCATTTTTGAAAAACTGGAGCATGTTGATGCTTTAAAATGTGCAGTAATAATAATTTTTTGCAGTAATACCCTGTAGTTCGTTTGGGGTAAAACTGAGCAAAAGATTTCACTATTTTTCAGCTCTTGACAGCCCATTTGAAAAATATTTCTCCCCTATACTGCCGTGCTTACACACAACAGTTCATTGGCATTCATTGTATAGCCGACGTTCAAAATGTATCCCCCAATCGTCAATAGCTAGCTACGAGCCTGTTTATGTAATCTTAAACTGAAATCTGATAAATTTGGTTAGAAAATGTTTTTAATAAATTATTTAGTCACAATTAAGTTTTTACGAAACCTGCTATCCTGAAATCCGAATAAAAAAAAATCACCGAAATTTCCTTGAAAACAATTTGATACACTAATCTCGACGTATCTTGGAGAAGCCAAACGCGTTGATACTGTGTACGGGTGATATGACGTTACATGAAGGGTATTAACCAATCAGAGTACTGTACTAGCTAGACCTCAACATGGAAATCGCCAAGGTTACCCAGTACTACTTTAGGCCAAAGGTCGGGGTCTAGCTAGTACTGTACTGGTAAGTCCCCAACTTAGACCAGTATTGAAATCACTAGTAACGTTAGTCCGAAGCTTAGTACTGAGGTGGAGGTTTACCTAGGCCGGGGCTTACATTATGCCCGGTCGTGTTTGGACCTCAACTGGAAATCCCCACCGTAGGCGTCTGGGGACCCATTGTTCAACGTGCATCAGTGTATCATCAATTCTAAAAAAGGCCCAAGTTTCAGTGATACAACTATTTCTTGAATTAGTAGCGGAGGCTAAAGAAGAAAGCAAGTCAAGTTTGTTTATAACACTGCGGGTATTAAAATAATAAAACATTCTTAATCTCAGGGCAACCAACACGGTTTAACTCACCACTGAAATTCACGGACATACATGGCCTGCCGATAAAGGTAGTCACGTCCTAGGGAGTTGTATGTTGCTACTCTCGCTTCTCGGTTTCCAACCCAGTTCATTTAACAATGCTAGAATCATGTTTATCAGAGCATTACTAGAAAATGTTAAACGTTCTAGCCAGCATGAGAATGGGTGTAGGGCCAGAAGGTGAGAAGAGCAATTTCTACTCCAGTCGGCCTTGGATTAAAGAAACGTAACTCCTTGTCGCTTCAACGTCGTTTCAATGCTGCTGCTCGTCAAAAGGGGTTCGGTTGATCGACCACATCAGGAGGGATATTTCTCATTCGTGTTGGGTCAGCTAATTAGCGTACGTTAACCATGAATGTAACTAACGATTGCTCGTTTTGCAAGTGACCGCATGGGGTAGCGACAGAAGAGAGAGATGAAACATGGGTAATATTAATATGGACACTGCAGCATCAGCCCTCTTTTATGTCGCTCCTGCCTGCGTTAATATCTCCACTAAAAGAGATTAGTTTTCTGTATTCTTCGAGTTGGGATTGCCATTACTGCTGCATCTCCCTAATGCACAGTGGCATCAAATCGCGTCGCAGACAAATCAAAGCTCTTTCTAACAACAGAGCTTATTAAATTATGAAATGCAAACTTTTTAACAAACGTTCTATTTAGTTTGAACGGTTGTTTGGCTGTAGTTATCGAGTTTACCTGTATAACTAGTAACTTTTTGAGTAAAATTTCCTTTGACATGTTGTTTCTTTACTACATCTTTTAGTGCCCAGCGCGTTTCGTGGTCTAGATTGGTGCGTTTCTCCCTTCTCTCTCTGTCTATCGTGTGAACGTTGCCCCGCATGACTTCATCGTAAGCAACAACGACGACAAAGTTGGATGGTTGGAATACGGTGGAAATACTTTTTTTTAATGCTTTTTGAAAAAAAACAACCCCAAAACTCTGCGGAATAGCAGTCAAGTTGAAATCAGGAACGTTTTGACGCTTTTTAAGACTCGACAGCCAAAACGAGCAAGGATAGCAAAAGCCCCATTTTAATGATGATACCTTGGTACTACCAAGAATTTATAGGGTTGGTACTACTGATATAGTATGATATGAGAGCTTTGTGTATTAAGTTGGCCTCCTGAAGCACATAATGAACAAGAAATATGCGAAAAAATATGTATGGTATTACATACCCTAAAAATTGTAAATCGGTGATTGATGTCATGCCATAGTAAACAAAATGACTATAAAGAATTTCCTGGTAGCTGTTTACCACAGAAAATATTTATTAGTACTGTAGGGCTACAAGCATCAAATTCAATACAATGC
Organism: Lithobius niger; assembly: GCA_023313725.1. Taxonomy (NCBI): domain Eukaryota; kingdom Metazoa; phylum Arthropoda; class Chilopoda; order Lithobiomorpha; family Lithobiidae; genus Lithobius; species Lithobius niger. The sequence continues at coordinate 14,003 of JAHWFP010080445.1, forward strand.
AACAACACCAAAAGCCAAAATTCCAGAATAAAAAATTGTGAAATAATAAGTATAGGCTTAGCCTAAATAAAAATGTATTTTTACTTTAAGAATTTTTAAATTTTTTTAAAGTAGGCCTAGGACTGTGAGGCCTAAAACATCAAAAGCAACGCCCCCCCCCCCCCAAAAAAAAATGGCCGATTTTCATATGTTTAGTGGGGCGTGTTCTTGCAGACAATTTGTGGGCACCAAATTACGTGTCGCAGACAGTTGAAGAAAATTCTGCCACCGGGACTGTACTTTGTCTCTTTCGTATAAAATGAATATCAAACAGGTGATAGCAAACGTTGGCTCTACAGATGCTGTCTCAAATTTAAAAAAAAATCTAAATTTTCTATGGAAACACAGGCTCCTGGTCTTGTTGTTGAACTCGAGAAGGTAATCTATTCGGGGGCCTGGGATGCCCAAAAGTCCTGGGGTGCCTTCGAAAATTGACTCCAATTGAGTTACCAGGTTTCTCATGGATCATGCAGTAAGTAATAGATAACCGGGTCTAATTCACGGATATGTGTTTTAATGCTAAGGTGTGACGTCGAGCCAACGTATCTAGTTATTTGAGATTAAAAAAAAAATTTATTTGAAAATTTTATTTGTGAATCATGACGTAAATTCCTGAACTCAAACTTCCGGGTTTAAACCTCCTGTCTGCGAAAGTCTCACGTACGCGAGGACGTCCCTATATCCAGTCCCAGTCACCGACGTTTGTGTTTAAGGTAAAACCGTATTTTTTTCTACTTTATTAGTTTAAATAAGATATAGCGTATAAAATGCGCTACGAGTCGCTTGAGTCTCGTAGGTTTTTAGGTATGTTTAGAAAGTGTCAGTAGGCTAGTTTTTGTACCGGATGGGGGTGGGGAGGGGGAGGGGGCTAGCATCGCACGCGAGGTATTTTTTTTTTTCGTGTTAGTGCGGAAAATGTCGCCAGGTTACAAATGTGCTGTTCACTTGAGTATCGTATGTTTTTAGGTGTATTTAGGTGTGTTTACAAGTGCCGTTAGCCTAGTTTTAGTACTGTCGGAGCGAAAGGTTGGCGGATTGGGCCATTTCTCCATGGGTGGGGTCCTAGCATAGGAGGGTTTTTTTTTTCGTGTTAGTACGATAAATGTCGCAGGTTGCAAATGTGCTTATTTAAGTTGGTTGCAATGGGGAGTGCTGGTTGAATTTGTGTTGTGTACGGTAGTTTTGCAAAGTATGTCACATGGTAGAGCAGTGGTTGCATAGAGCGCGGAAAAAGCGTTAGATTATCAAAAAAGTGTGGGTTATCAAAATTAACCCACGGTCATGTGTGTGGGTTTTCAGATTAACCGTATATAACGGCTACACTTTTAGCATTGGGATGTGTTGGCGTGACGTCACCACCGTGCATTAACTCAAAATAGTCAACCCTGGCGCTCCTGATCAAGCATTAGTATACATTATCACTTCATTTCTAGGGAGTTAATACACGCGGTCGCGAGATTTTGAGTTGCTCCGGGCAGTTGGGTCAATTTTCGAAGGAACCCTGGTTGTGGTGTTAGGTCCAGTAGATATGATCGGTTTGGCCATGAACGCAGGTGTAACAACGTATTACTTATATCTTGAGTTTAAACATAATTTTGGCGGTTTTATTTGTAACTTTCTGGATTCTAGCCATGTATGTTATTTAATCAATCCCTCAGTTGATATGATTTTGGCAATGTTTTTTCCAAATTCTTCCATCAAGTTCTCCGTAATTTTTATGTACCCATTTATTAAAAATTATTATATCTTCAAATAGTTACTTCATTTTAACTCAGTTTAAAGCAGTTTTCACAACCTGCTTTTTACATAAATTGTTGTGTATAAATATTACTTTCTCCTTTGAAATTTTAGTTACGGGGATTTTATGAACATAAAATGTTCCTACTCTTCATTAGCGAACGTTTTGCTTGTAAAAAGCCACGCAATTAGTCATTCTGAATTGTTCTGCATCAATTTATCGTAAATTTACTTAATTCACGAGCCTTAATATTATAGAGGAAGTAGCCTTTCCTGAGATAAATAATAAATTTTAATTCACCATCTGGTGACGAAGGTGGGTGGATCCAAGGTGATGAAGGTAGGAAGAGGGAGGGAAAAATCAGTATAGCCATGATATGGATAATAAACCATGCTATGTAATAATACATTATATTCTCGACAATATGATTACATAAAATCCTAAAATGTGGGATAAATTTAAACATATTTATGTTACGTTGTGTCTTATTTTAGTAAGAACTGTTTGAGTTTCCTTGAGTCAACCTTAGTGCTAACACTAATTACAAACTATTCTTATTATTTAAATTAGCAAAGTAACTATGGTAGGGCATAGAATTGCTCTGTCTCTAATAGCAGTAAAGTGAGTACTGGATGGAGCTAACTCATCTAATTGCAATAAAATACGTTTATAAGCCTTGCTGCACAAAGCCCAGCATGACGTTTCAGTTGAGTTGAATTGCACTCATTTATCTTAATTAGGGATGACACACAAGAAGTTTGAAGTAGAAAGTCGTTAAATTCATATAATTTAAATGATACTAGAGTATAGACAATAGCCCTTAGTATTAAATCCCTATACAGGGTGTTTGGAAATTGGTGTCAACAATTTTCAGGGCTGAATTCTACCATGAAAACAAGTAAAAAGTTCCTAATAAACATGGGTCCAATTCTGCTTCGTTTTGGAATTAGACCTTGCCGAAGGTATACTAACGAACTTTTGAAATTATTAGTCATGATAGACAGAATCACGAATTCCAAACTAAATGACCACTGATTTAATTAAATAAACAGTAATGATAATAAAAACTCTCTGGAAAGACCTCCTTTCCAGAATGTTACAACGTTTAGTAAAGGATAAAAAAAAAACACATTTCTTTGCATTTGAAAACAACCCAAAAATAGAACATTTAGGACACAAATGACGTCACCCTAAATTTGCCCCTTTTTTACTGCCAACCCCATGTCACAGCCCCTATAAAATTGTAACCTTACAGAAAATGAAGTCATAAAAACACCAACCGCCCCCCCCCCCCCCCCCCCATTTTACCTCGGTTGGTAGTCACAGAGTTGTATTCACAGAGTTTGCCAGTGTGAAAAGAGGCGGGGGAAGTCCATAATTTTGTGACGTCACAGATAATCGACTACCAACCGAGGTAAAAAGGGTTGTCTTCCACTTCATTGGAAACACGGGCGGGAAGGGGGAGGAGGGTGCTCGCTGTTTTTATGACTTCATTTTCTGTGAGGTTGCAATTTTCTAGGGGGCTGTAACATGGGGTTGGCAGTAAAAAAGGGGTAAATTTAGGGTGACGTCATTTTGTGTCTCTTAAATGTTTTATTTTTTGGTTGTTTTCAAATGCAAAGAAATGTGTTTTTTTCCTTTACTATCCGTTGTAACGTTTTGGAAGGAAGGTCTTTCCAGAGAGTTTTTTATTATCATTACTGTTTATTTAATTAAATCAGTGGTCATTTAGTTTGGAATTCGTGATTCCGTCTACCACGACTGTAATAATTTCAAAAGTTCGTTACCTTCGGCAAGGTCTAATTTCAAAACGAAGCAGAATTGGACCCATGTTTATTAGGAACTTTTTACTTGTTTTCATGGTAGAATTTAGCCCTGAAAATTGTTGACACCAATTTCCAATCACCCTGTATATTGTAAAGTATTTTTATTAGTCTACATGATTCAGGTCATCACCATGTTTTACGTACTTTAATTAGAAATGGCTCTGCAGTAGCTGTTCGAAGCTGAAAATCGTCATAAAATACATTCTCCCCTAATTGCCGTAAAGTTCGTATATTGACACGATTAAATACTGTGATGTACTAGGCGGGGACACACCTAAGCCCAGCGTGGGCACCAATGGTAATAAACACTTGGACTACCAGAGTGTAGGCTACAGCTGATAAGACAGTGAACTTCCTGTTTACTTCTCTTTAAATACAAGTGTAACAGGAAGTCATGTGATGCAACTTAATACTATATACAATTATGGAATAGCCTATTAGTAGTTAAAGGGTTATCTTAGTAGGGTTAACATATTGACATGAAATTGATGGCTGCCATTGTGGAGCACACAAATGACGACTCCACAATGCAGCGAGCGAAGAAAAAACAGAAAAAAATAATAATCTAAGCCTAGCTGGAAATAAAATTATGATGTAATTATGATGCAAGATGTATTTTTTTAGTGCACTACCTATTTTTAAAGAAAGATACATAATTTTTTGCTTTCGAGGAAAACTAAACACTATTTCTGAAAGCTGTTTTTAAAAAATAAAGAACTGAAGATGTACATGGTTAAGCAAAAAATTAAACATTATTAAATGGCTGAAAACTTGCCAGTTTTAAATTTCTGTTTTGATTTTTTGAAGCAATTTACAATAAATTCAATTAAAATTTTCAGTGTTGTTGTTTTAATTATCGTAGCCTTTTTTGGTTAATTTCCTTTTTGCAGCAACCATTTCTGCAGCTGCAACGCTACAGCGTTGCTGTGTAGGAACACTTGGCATCGAAGGATTCGGTGCCAAAG
>JAHWFP010080449.1:0-22782 GCA_023313725.1 Lithobius niger
ATAATAGAAATACTATCTACTCTGACTTTAGGTTTATATTGTTTTATGGGCGTTAGGCGAATATGGTTACAGTCAGACTAACTTAACCTTGAAAATGCACACACCCAGTTGTCACACAAAATGCTATGATTTGAGCCTATTCTCATGATTTTACGTAGAGTACCTCTCCAGATTGACGAGAACAAGAAGTTGTCTGTTTTGCAACTCTGTGGATCTGACTTGACCGAATTTCAAAAATGTTGTACCAGTAGGCAACCGACAAGTAGAGGTTAAGATTCAATTTTTGTCGACAAAATTTCACTTGACGGAGTTATGAGCTCTCAAAGTTGAGATTTTAACATAAGACCCTAAGAAAATACTTACTACAGTGTTAATAATTCGACATATTTCTACAATTTTCAAAATGTTAAAAAAATCGTACGTACGATTATAAAACAATACATGTTCATCAATATCAATTTTATGTTTCAGATTCAATACGTGTGCATTAGAAACAGCATAGAGTAATTTGAATCCTCCTTCCTTTTCAACAAATCCTACCCTGGAACATGCAAACTCATTTTACCAAGGCTAGATAGCTCTAGCACGTGACTGCACCACGCAGCACGCATGTTGGTTAAGTGATTTCACCCAGCTTGACCATCAATGATTATCGACACAAAAGCTACATAATGTAATGTGAGACCCCGACAATGTTTTCATACAATAATCTCAGACTAATTATGTATTCATATAATTTGATATAGCGTAAAAGGGATTTGTCGTGCACAAAACATCCACGATGCAAGTTCCCAGGTTCCCAATCCATTAAAATAAAGATTGACGAGAGCAGGGCTTATGTTATCATTTCTTTTGTCTGGGAAATTGAATGGCTCCAGTTTATAAGGACGATGTATTGTGGCATTCATTCCGTTGTTATATTTCTTGAAATGTTTTTGTTTCAGGAAGAGACATTCCATACAAAGTGTCTGAAATAATTATCGACATTTTAATACATCATTCAGGAAGGAAGCAAGTACCGAAATTTTACATGGTAAGATTTAAACAAGTTTAGGAATATTTTCTATGGAACGGTACTTATCGGTTCTGGCTCGCTTTCGTTGGGATTATCTTCTGAAAATATAGCAAGCTCGATTTTTCATAGATGAGTTTGTTATTACCATTTCCGTACCCTGTAATGGCTCCCAACTGTGGTGAAAATTATATTCTTAAATCCTTTTTTTTTGCTTACTTGAGTAGAATCTATCTTGTGGAATATGAGAGAGTTAGCCTTATAAGTTCAAAATCCGACAAGCAAGGATATTTTTAAATACATTTCATTATGAAAATAATTCGAATTTCTTCTACGGAAGACTAGTTCACTGGAGTAAAAGCATTTGTCAACAAAAACGTATAAGGCCTTAAGTGTACTGATATAGGTGAAAATAACCAATGTTGTGACGGTCCATTACCTTCATATCCTTCCTTCCGTCAATACTAAAACGTCTCTACTCCACCTAACCATAAGAACCAAAATGACCACAATCGCCCACGCACAAGTGCGGCAGAAATGTAATTTCACTTACGGACTAAAAAAAGAAGTTGAAGCTTTGCCACACTGTTCACCTGCACACAGCATCTCTATACAATCAACAGAGCAGTGTGATATAACATATGAGGTATTTTAATGAAGCTAGCCACATGCATAAAAAACACCCTAACATTTCGAGCAACAGACAAGGGAAATAAAGTGTAATTGAGTCAAATTCGCTGAAGAGTCAACCACGTCGTAAATATCCCGCCACATCATTCCTAACCCCTTCGTGCTACGCCCGCAAAGAAAACAATAGAAAAGTTAACAAAATTGGGTTTGAAGTGACCGTGTTAGTACCCACCAGCAGGAACCAATAAATAGTTCATGGAAAATAGTGAACTTGAGGAGTGCGTGTAAAACAACGGAATGAGCTGAAAATTCGTTATTATCTCTGTTAGTCCAGTCAATTTACGACACAGAAATATCTTTGGGCGAAGCGAGATGCGGCCGAATGAGCGAGCGTCAGCTAGCGACACCGGCTACTTTTTCTAGCTCATTAACAAGATTCAATTTAGGCTTGGTTCGTTGGTTGGGGTAGTTCGTCTTCTCCTCTGGAAGTAGAAGTCTGAAAATTTGAACAAACTTTAATGAAAGGGTCCTATAAAACATACTAAAAGGGCGTCAGATTCTGGGGCGTCAGATTCGATAGGCGTCCTGGTCCCAGTGTACATCTCTGGCTTCGTACAGACCCGGGTTCGATCCTGGTGATGGGAAGTGTATATGTACGGGTTTTTCTCCGGTTGTTTCCCGCCCGTTGCACGAGGGTTTCCTCCGGGTACTCCGGTTTCCTCCCTCATGCGGCAAAAAACAACTGTAATAATGGTGGTACTTCTTCCACTTAACATCTGCCGCTGGGGAATTTGGGTGGGTGGATGCCTCGAGCATCGTCTCTATGTATTATTGTATTATTATTATCCACCCATCAGAGGTGATCTCCGACCGCCATCTTGGCAATGGCGCCCGAAAAACAGTTTTTCTTGTATAGCTTCTAAATGGTTATCCAAGCGAAAATGGCCCTTTTTTGGTAAGTTTGGCCATTTAGGACCCAGAACGGACTTTAAAAATACGCCTACACAACGAACGGATTAAATTTCCTTTCTTCCGATAGACTTCTCATATTTGTAGCTTTCTACTTCCAGACGAGAAGACGAACTACCCCATCCAACCAACCGAGCATAAATAGAATTTTGTTAATGAGGATAGACTAGCGTTGTCGCTCGCTTACGCTCGCTCATTTGGTCGCGTCTCGCTTCGCCCGAAGATATTTCTTGTTGCAACACTTATGGACGGACAATTCCACACCAAAATCAAACGGTCAAATGATCAAACAAATAATCAGTTAGTATGCATTTTTCGTAAGGTTTCAGTTCATATACAAACGGTAATTCTTCTCTTCTCTTTCCTACTACTTACTATTTGTATTTAGGAAAAAGTTCTGTTTCCGATGACAAACGCTGATTTTCGTTTACATCGCTCCCTCAATCAGTGCAAACATTTCCTCAGAAAGGTGACTGAACCAATGTAACCACCAAGAACTTTTATTTATTTATTAATAACCACACATCACTTTTAATTTGTGTTAGTACTACACTTTACATGGGTTTTCTTGTTTCACTTATTGTAAGTATTTTGTTCGTTACGTCCTGCTCAGTGCAGATTTTTCCATTGGCTTCTGATCACTTGACTTTCTGATGATTCCTCACTTGGCGAAACAGCTGCAGAGCTTCCAGTGAAAACGCCACGGTTTGAATGTAAGTTAAGCCTACGCAAGACACTAACTCGGACCCAAAGCTGCTCATGCTTTTGCACAAATAAGGAGGGAACCGGCTGATGGCTTTACGTAAACACTAATGCTCAAATATTGCCGTTTGAAATGATACGGATGAAGATGTAAAAATGTTCTTGGTACTCTTCTCTGGTGTCAATATATTTGACACACGTAATTTAGTATTTAGCATTTAATCTTTTTCTGTCTTTGAATTACTGCTAAACAATTATTCTCTTCTCCTGGATTTGTCAGTATATAAACTCTCGACGAAGAGTTCCAAGTTTAAAACGGGTAATAAAATAATAATGCGCAAAGCTACGCGTGTTTACTGATTGTTACTGAGAACAACAAAGTATTGACTCCTTCCTCATTGGTCCGTTGCCGACAGACTATTGTTAATGGATGTTCCAGATAATTTCGAAAAAAATTTGGGCTACAGTCATGACGTCATGTATTGTTCAGGCATTGTTGGGTGATTGTTGCTGATTGTTGCAAATGTGTCATTTTTCGTTAATTTCAGACATTTAGAACCAACCCCATAATTTAAAAATGTGCCTACACAACGTACAGATTAATTTGCTTTCTTTTGACAAACTTCTCATATTTGTAGCCTTCTACTTCCAGAAAAGAAGGCAACCAACCAACCAAGCAACCAACTAACCAAGCATAAACTGAATTTTTTTAATGGAAAGATAAGTAAATCTTGGATCACCTCTAAGTCGATAACAATTTCTTTTGATTTTCTAGCTAATAGTGCACGCAAAAGAGTACTTGGATTTTGAAAAGTACTTTTTTTATTACAATCACTACCAGTTCTCTTCAACCCAACATACTACTTTCATGTTGGACATTAAACAGGTAAGAATTATCGTCACTTTCGCCGGATATGTAGGAAACTGTACAACATACAACACATGTCAAGAATTATAGTGTTCGTCAGGATTACTTTAAAGTTGACAGCATAGGCCAAACATGAGTAGAACTTAATTTTAGAATAAACTAACTAACCTAACTGGGACGAACACAGGATTCCCGCTTAGCCAGGAGCTCTTTTTAAGATTTTTAAAATCGGCCAGTAAGCTATATGTTTGAGTACCAGTTGGGGCAGTTGTCTTTTCTTTTTTTTTAATGCAATTAATGTATCGTGTATATTTTACAAAACTGGTCTGTAATGTAGACTGTTTGCTTCATTGATTTTTGGAGTTATAGGTGGATTTTTGCGCTACACATTTGCAATATATCAATAATTCAACGTATATCATATGGTTCGGGATGCGTGTTTGGGACTTACTTATTTTTACCTTCTATGGGTGGCGCAGTGCCAACGTCGTCTGATGATGGGAAATGGTTACAGTTGTTTAGTCTCTATCGTGCTTGGGGCTAATAAAATTAAGTACTTTTTTTGTGTACGATTACCAAAACTTCTATCCAATACACATGCATAAATTAACTAACATTGAGAACAGTCCACTTCAGTTATATATAAATAAATAAATAAATATTAATAAACAAACAACACTCAGTTAACACCCACTATACCATACAATGTTGTTTGGCTTATAGGATCACTAACCTTCTTCATGTAATAATTAGTTTGTTAGTACTATAGGCCTACTTTGCTTTTGCCCTAGAACTTAGAATGCAATGCGCCAAGTAGTCTGGTTAAGTTTGGTAATCTTGACGGTCTTTTCTACGTTGAAAGATATCACTACTTTTTAAAACCTACTTGTTTAAAAACTTGGTGTCTTTTCTTATATGATTTTTTATTGTTTTGGAGGATTCGATATGTTGTTATAAGCAATACATCAGTACTAGAAAACTACACAATTAGACAATCGTGTAACAGTATGCTTTTTTTCTCAGATCATTTCGCCGAATGCCAGAAGTCGACCGTGTGCCAGCGATCAATCTGTAACAAAATGCTTAATGTCGTGCCTCAAACGAGATGTAAATTCTGTAAAGACTCATAAGTGCAGGTAGGCCTAGTAATAAAATTTAGCTCAAAATAAACCATCATGAAAATTAAGTATTATTTTAGTTCCATTGCGTGTGTGATGGAAGTGACCGTTTTACATGACTCTAAAAGGTGTCCCATATTAATGGTTTTGATAGCCTAATTAGGCTTATTCGCCAAACTTGCTTACGTTTCATTATTACTGAGAAGTTAGTCCATAAAAATCTTGAACATTTCATGATACATTCAACTGATTTAAGTTTTTATACCATCTTATTTTAAGAGCTCATGGGCGCCAGGCCTTATTAGCATCTTCTGACTACCTACGCTGGTTCATTCTGAACGATAATAACCACAGCAAAAAAAACACACAAAAAACCAATGCCTTTTTTGTTTATATGACTTTTTCGCACCTCACTGTTAAGTACAGGAATTTTGAAAGCTTGCTGCCTTATTTCTTTCTTCTCAAAAGCGAAGGCAGTATCACAGGCCTTGTCGTAAGTTACCTTTTAGAGATCATATAGATCATCTCTTTTTTTTTTGAGTTTCTAAATTACATAGTCCAGCTACAAACCAGCCGCGCAGCACATCCTTTAATACGATGCCAAAGTCGCAATGTATTGGAAGCCGATTGAGTTCACAAACGTACAATATGTTTTCACCACGAGTCTGGTCGTTTTTCAAAGGAAACCCCCTCACTAAGCTGGGGATTTGGTCCAAATTCCCCTTTAACAGTGAATAAATTTCTAAGAGGGTGTTATCTACGGGTATTTCAGGAGGTCACAGCATTGGTCTTTTTTTTTTTTACCAATGCTGGCCAACTAAGTGTGGAACTGTTTGTCGTCAGAAACATAAAAAGCCGTAAAATGTAATATTGAAATTCAAAATAAACTGACCAAGACTCAAAACTCGAGCCAACTCTTCGAAGTTGTTGAGCATATGAGGGGTAGCCATAACTAGTGGATTGTTTTGCATACGTGGGGTAGCTATAACTGGCAGATCTGTCATAACAAATAAATAAAAAAAAAATCCTTAGATGAGGCTATACTAACTTAATGTATCACTATAGGTACTCGAGCTATCAGCTACAGCTAAACTTGGTTCCATAACTGAACTTTTACATGTACTGTCAATGTTTTCCTTGCCAGTAAAACAAAACCATTACCAAACCATTCGTGGCAGAAAAAGATTTAACTAGTTAAGTAACCATTTCTTAACATTACCATTTAAGTTTCAAATATGCTCTTACAGGTTCACGTAATATTTTAAAAGCCCAAGTCAATTTTTTTAAGGCATACACACTCGTAACTCGGCTGTACAAATTAACTCGGACATGTTAACTTAAATGGCCTAATTTTTAATTGATTATAATATTCAGATGGCATCTGCCAGTTTAACGTTTACAGAAGGCTTGATGCTAAGACTTGTTAAGGCAAAGTTCCATTTTTAATTTTTAAATATAGTAGCCAAAAATAAAGTAGTAGCAACGCTCCTACTTTGATGAAATGCTGGATTACAATCCATCAAGAATGCATCAATTTTAGTTCTTCACATACTTCTTGAAATTAAGCACTTTTATTTGCACTTTCTGATGCTAAACTTTTGCTGCGATAAAAACAGCAATTATTTGGTTACAGATTACCATTTATGCATGAATTTCAAGCAGACCCTTTGTGCACAACAACTGAAGATATAGTAATAACTTTAGGTTTATTGAATAACATTACCAGTAATATAAACAAGAGGTACTGCAAATGCCCCCAAAAATGTCGTGAAGAGTTCTACATACTCAAGAAAGGTTCCAGTTACGACCGTGAAGATAGGAGGTCATCGTTGATGATAAGTTTGCACGATGACAAAATCGAAGTATCAGAAGAAGAGCTGAGCTACTCCTTCCTGAAGTTTTGTTGCGATTTGGGTGGTACTCTTGGACTATGGCTCGGAGTTTGTGGATTACAGATTTTGGAAATTAAAGTAAACGTTGGATTTAAACTGTTTTCGTTCTTAAGGAAACATTCCAAGTTAGGAAACCTTTCAACTAACAGATCCGAGGCTCTAATTTACGTCAAAACATCTTCACGTGACACGTCGCAGGATAAAAAAATATGGCAGGATTTATCAGGATTTCAGAATGTTAGAAACAGAGAATCATCTTGGTGGGCTCGAACAATTTGGTCGTTCGTTTCATTTGCATCTTTGGGTTTTGCCATTTATCATTGCACGAACCGAATTTCGTATTACTTCTCAGACCCATCCAATATCAAGACATTGTACATATATACAAACAATATTTCATATCCGGCAATTACCATCTGTCCAGAGAGTAATGATCAATTTTTACCAGCAGTGAATCCATATCTATTGAAGCAGATGTTTGGCATAAATGGTAATTACAAAGATGTGTTGCTGATGCTGTCGAATGGAGAACTTACAATGCATGATGTTTGGAACATCTCAAAGACTCCAGTAAAAAATAAAACCTTGATCACTACGGCTGTCGTGGTGAGTATTTGTCACAAGTTGTGGCTGATGAAAAGTGGCTAATACTCATGCCATTAGTTCTGACTTGTAACACTGTTCTCTACCAGTATTCTGTCAACCTCTTCCGTAGACTAAGCGTCTTTGTGTTGGTCATGGTAAGGTTCTATTGGGGGGGGGGGGGCTCATGATACATGATATATAAGATAAATGTACAAAAATATCGATTAGTGTCTTCCTTTTTGTTGAATTGCACCTAAATCACTAGCAAGGCCCACTTCATTATATAACAGTTTGACCGGGTTTCTGCGAGTTGAGAAGCCTATGTTTATCTTACCCTGTATGTGTCTGTTGTTTGACCTGTGCTTGAAGGTGTCTTGTTTTGGGATGTTCTTTACATGAAGGACTTTATCTCTATTGAACGTATTCAGAAACCCATTACTAAAAAGAATATGGGGGCTCTGTTCATTGGGCTACACTTCTCTGGGCTACACTTTGGGCTACAATTGCCTAAACTTTGGCGTAGGAAGAGAAGAGAGGTGATTGCTATGTTTAAGCTTATTAGGGGAATTAATTGGAATTTTGGAAATAATATTTTTTAGTAAAGGATCAACCTTCCCATGGAAATAGTTGGAAGATCAAAGTAACAAGTGTGCATTACGACACATTTAGAAACTCCTTTTGACATCGGTAGTGAATTGAAAAATATGGTTTACCGATAGGGTTGTTGACTCGTGCGCTGTAAATGGCTACAAAAAGGCACTGGACAATTTTATACACGAGAATGGCAACAAACTGCCTTACAAACTGATCTTGAATTTTGCCGCTACAGTGCCTTTGGTCCAGTTTTCTTGCTTACTTTGTTTTAATTTGTTTTATTGTGTTTTTGTTGGGGGTGGGGAGGGGAGTTATTATTGTTTCTGTTTATTGAGATGGTTGACTCGGCTTTTATTGAGCCATGTGCCCTTGCTTTTTAAATTTCCTGGTAAGTTTGTGACTGAGGACACAAACTTTCCTAGTTGTATCATATCACGTCTGTTTTTTCCTACAAATTTGTTTTGCAATATATTGGCACATACTTCTCCCATTGGAAACCGTTTATCTTTTGATTAAATCTAAACGTAAATCGCTGTATATTGTATAAAGTAAAGAGGAAAACAAATCACAGAGGAAAAATCATGCACCATAAATAACACAACACGGAATTACACTATTTCTAGTGTGTGGTTTTTGCTTGTGGCTTGTGTGTGCTCTTTCCTTTATATAATTTACAGCATTTTGTGTCTAGTTATTTAAACCCTCGTTGAGCCTTTGTATTTATTTATAATCCTTTTCCATTACTTCTGGCCATAAGCCTTCCCAGATAAATGAAACAATAGCCACTGCTGCGACCTTATTAATGGGTTAAGGGAGTCATCTTTATGCCGTCAGCGGAGTAGGCACATTGATAAAGGCGTTCTTTTAGTAATATGGGGATGAATTGGGTTGCCAGTTCGAATCCGGGTCATGCCACTCTGATAAATCGTAACTGTATAAAGGTGGCATACTATACTACGTTATTTGTTGTGTGTAAATTTTATTGCGTGGCCTGGGCGTGTTACATTGTGGGTGAATCCTGTCACTGTGGGGATGTGTTAAATCCGTTCTTTGTTAGATCGTGTCACATTCCATTTTAGTTGGGTCGTGTGATACTGAATTCTCCCTACTAAATTCGTCTAGAAACAGGTGCGTGTTCACGGCTCCGCACTAAATACGTCTATAATAGATTATCTTGGTTGCTTGCTTCCATGTTGGTCTGGTTACTTATTTTATAGCAGCAAAAGTAGGCCAGCAAGGCATGAGTCGTTTAGTATTTTGAGATGCGAAGGCATGCCGGGTTTACCGTTCAATGCTAGAGTGGTAAAACCGAAATGGCCGGTCTGTTCTGGCCATCACTCTGACTTGGGCCAGCCTGCACTCAGGGCCGTAAGAATGTCACAGTGAATGTATGAAAGCCTGTCTTTGTATGGGACGGGGGGGGGGGGGGGTGTTGGTGTCATGTAAATCCCTTCATGTGGGGTCGTGTTGAAGTAAAATATCTGAATCCCTTTGTTTTTACCTTTTTGCATGTAAATTGATTTTTAACAACATTTTAAGTGAGTTATGTCCAACACACTTGGTTAAAAGGATTTAACTGAAAATGTGCCTTTACAATGCCAAGTTATCGGTAAAAGAGATTACGTGCATAACTGGTTTTCTGAATAACTTGTCCTGCATGCGGAAATGCTGCTAAAACAAGCCTTATTGTATTAGGATAGTGCAATCTTTTTACTGTAGTTGCTGAATGTTTGCTCCACAGGTCAGAGATAATTTTGCGATGGTTATGGTTTTAAAACTGTAAACTAGTAATAAATAATTGAATAAAATATTACATTTATTCGTAATATTTCTTTTTATTTCGAAGTGTATTTTAGGTACAAATTTAGAAAAACGTTCATATTTATTTTGAAAAGAATATTTGTCCTACTGGTTTTAAGTACATCTGACTATACTTTTTGCCAAAACATTGTCCGTGTGGTGTGTAATCGGTATATAATAATTTTAAAATAAATAAATAAATAATAATTTTCGGCCGCCATAAATCGTTGCAAATCATCAAAGCTGTAGTTAAATATAAAAAATTCTTTCAACATAATTTCTTGAATTGATGCATCAATTAAGAAGACATGGTATTCTCGCGCAACACTTAACTACTGGACATTTATTGCTGTAAAATTTGACTCTATCACTTGTGCATCGCTCAGCTTTTTTTTTAGTGTAGCAGATAAAACTCGTGAATAAAAGAAAATGTGCGGTAGCAACTTCCAATCGTTATATTACTACTCATAACTACATTTAAGAGTATGTTTCTTTTCTGTCTGGTTGCTCATTATTAACGGTGTGACTAAATTGTTTCTAGACTTACATAAAAGACACTGACATATCGGATATCCTTACTGTTGTGGGGACTTGCTTTACGACTAAAAAAGGTAAGTTCGCCATGTGTGAGTGTACAGTAAAACGCACACTGAACTACCACGTGAAATATGGCGACCACTTTAATCTGTCACTGTGCACCACACTCAGTTTCGTACATCCGGTTATTTTCTCTGACTTAAAAAGAGAAAAATAGTATGTTTGATGTTGTTTACAGTATCGAATTACTACGACGTAAATTTGCCGAATTATTATTTTAACCTTTTTGGGTGGATATAGAGTTACTTTCAGGCTCTCTTTCATTAAACAAATAAACACTTTCATAATGTCATATGGTAGACATCATCAAACATACTATTTTGTCCTTGAATGGCCGTTCTAAGTAGTTGGATCATGTTGTACGCGAGGTATTCCTTCTTTTTTTCACTACTGTCATCGCTGGCTAGTTTCTGTTAAGAATTATTGCAAATTGTTTTATTGCAATACCAATTTCAAAAGTGTATTATTCCAATTATTCAATTTGCCTGCAGTACCACTTGCATTAGTGTAAATTAGGAATTCCTATGAAGAATGAAACTCATTTACAGAGAACATTTTTACAAGAGTTTGCACAGTATTTTGAATTAAAGCATGCAACAGAAAATGATTGATACAATGATACCGAGAGACATTTTGAACTGTATTTGCAGGAAAAACCCTTACTCTTCCAACAAGTACTTCTAAAACCTTGCTATGGACTACGATTAACCACGAGCTGAAAAACATCCGAGTAAGTACATTTCTGAGTAAATTAAATAAACTAGTAAAAAACAGTCTGGTTCGAAAGTCATAAGTCAGTTTAAAATTTCACGAATGACAACAAGCACAGTAGAATTCACTGAGAATCGGATCCGCATAAGATCAATTATGCTAACCTTTGAAGGAGGCACACTCATTTACTTGTTCAATTATAAAATTGTTTGCAGGCATTACCAATATTTCTGCTAAAAAAGAAACAAACAAAAAGAATTAAAGTCCATGAATAAGTGAGTAAAATAACAGTGCCTCAAATAACCTAAATGTAAGGTATAACGTCATAATGCAGCGGGAATAATGCCGTGCGACAATATACCGCGGGTTTAACGCCGTAATTAAAAATGCCGTTAAATGATAAACACCGCACGTGTACAATGCCGCAAGCATTAACGCTGCACTGCATTTAACGCCGCAATGCAGTAATGCCGTAAAAAAGGGGAAAATAAACCTTTGCTAGAGCAAGCGTTTAATTTAATTAATTATTTAATAATCATTCAAAAAAAGTAAATGATTCAATTAAATTAAAACAAACACTGAAGGTTTACAGAACGCTAGCAAAACTTAAAAAAAAAATGTTTTACTGTTTATAAACGTTTGTTGTTCTTCATTCTCTCCTCCGAATCTTGTTTTTCTCTCCATTCCCCGTTTTGGTCACTTATGGATTTTCTGAGTTGCTGCCAAGGTAAGAATTTATTTGGTTTGAAACCAATATTTGTAGTTTAAACTTCAATCCCCACCCCTCACCTTTAAGTCGCCAACTCTTGCTAAAAAATGTTGTAGGAGGAATAGACGTATATTAAGATCTAGATTTGGGGTTTGTTTGATATCTCTGTAATTTGTGTTGCGCGGTGGCAAACCGGAATACTGCACTGTGACTGAGGTTGGCATTAATGACCTAGCTATCAACACGCCATAATTATGACATTTTTAGGACATTGTTACGTCATTACTGTATTTCGGCGTTATTTGCAGTGCGGCATTGTTATGTACGGTGTTTTGTCACGTGCGGTATTTTTACTAAACGGCATTTTTACTTGCGGCATTATTCCAGCGGCATATTGTCATATGGCATTATTCCCGCAGTGTTTTGACGTGGAACCAAATGTAAGGCCAATGTGTTTGTTAGCAATCACTTTGTGTGCTATGTTCGGCTGATTTAAGACTTTAAATTAGGCCTTGCATCATGTATGATATTTGTGAATGTTTTTATATTTCATTTTCAGGTCATATTGCGTGATACTGGCGACCACGTACTTTTGAAGTATTTACCCAGATTAGTTGGCTACAGACTCTCATCAAACATGTCTTTGACTCTTGGATTGAGATTCACACAAGTAATAACTGTTTTTCTCATCCTTTTAGCTTCATTAATTGCATATTTAAAAAAAAAATAAAATAGCTGTTTGAAAGGTTCGTAAGGATCATAGCTGTAAATACCGAATCATGAACTCACAAATATCAAGGAAATTACTTAACATTCCGAAACCTTTTTTTCATAATCTAGGAACTACGAAAACCTGCAACTTAATGCAGCTATGAAAATTATAGTTTCTAAATGGGGATAAAAACGTATCGAATAATATTTCAGGGTAGAATATTTTGCAGCGCTTAATTGACATTTTTCCGAAGTGCATGACTGTTTTTTGAAATATGAGAGTGTGTGATTTCAAAAAGAGTAGCCTTTCTGTGCCAAGTAGAATAGAGGAATTGATATATATATATATATATATATATATATATAGAGAGAGAGAGAGAGAGAGAGAGAGATGGATAGATTGTTTGATGGATTAAAAGATCAGCATTAACTATTTAATAACCCTTAAGATTGTACACAATGAGGAGGTACGCTGATATTGATGTTAGAAAAGAAATGATTCAAGCGACAAACTGTATTCGAATTTACATGTTTAAGAGGGCTAACATTTCTATTGCATATGTTTTAAGGTGGTGTACCGCAACACTCTTCAAGCCCCTTGCGATAAAAGTGAAAATGTTTTCCAGTGCTTATTCAATTGCATCGAAACGAAAGTTACAGAAATATCTACAGTACGATGTCGGTAAGAATATTTTAAGTGCTATTATAAATGTATAAAACGTGCCTAACTACCAAACCAGCAAAAATATCGTTTTACGGTTAAACTATAGCTACCTGCAAAATTTCAGTTTTATTCACCGCATGGAAGAATTTATTTTCGTGAAAGTAGTCACTTACTAGTCAATAGTAATTGTGCAAATATCAAAATTATTCACCCTTTTCTCAACAAGGAAAGATTAGGCTATGTCACTAATAGTGACTTTCATGTTGGCAGGTAGCCAAAGATTCATGATCAAACGAAGTTTCAACATTTTTTGCTGTTTGAGGGATGAGATGCACAGCTTCGAGCCATTGTTGCCTCTCATCACGAGATTACCGTGTGATAACCTATTTATCTACCAAATGACAATTGAATTGATGTGATGTTTGCTGCCTACCATGGCACGACACACTAGTGTGTGTCTAGTTCGGTAGATAAATTGTGCTTGCAACAATGAACACGAAGTCGTGAGTAGGCAGCAAACAACGACAGCACAAATGTAGAATTGCAGATTTTCCCATTACTATAAAATGAGAGTTGGGTGAACTTTTAAAGAAAGACTAATTCACACGTAAACTTATTAATGAAAACCAAATAAAGCCACAAAAGATCCGTAAATCTGGATTTGCAGCTTTTTAATTGGTAAATTGCTGAAAAGGAAAATAAACCAGATCTTCTCAATTTAAACCAAAACGATGTAATATTGCCCAAAAACAAAACTTGTTAAGATTACTGCAAAGTTTGTCGGTCGTTTGAATTTGTGATATCAAACGAAAAGGAATTTTTCCAATTAATCCCATTGTCCATGACTTCAAACATTAAATGAAGTACTTGAAAATTTCGTACTAACCAATTTTCATATTTTTAAAAAAAAATTAACCATCAAAGGTTACTCTGTGGGGTTAACTGGACGAAAGATCTTTGCGTTTGACTTCAAGATTTTAAATGAATGATGAGCTTGGTGAGAATCCTTAACAAGTATTGTGTTGGTGAGATAATTTGTCTAACAATCCTATTTAATTTAATTTAATTGTATCACTTGAAAATTGACAGACCGGATGACATTGACAATATTACAACGTACTTCAAATGAGCCCTATTATTTTAAATCTGAGAATTTTTCACATTTTTTGTTAAACTAGTAAAACAGTATGGATCACAAATGTTAATCATTCGTTTTACATTGGAGTATGTCCAGATAAGTTACAGACTGATGTAGGTAAGTGTTCATTGAAATTCTGATAATGTTTGATTTGCAGCTTACCACATATGAAGAATCCTCTTAGTGCTCCCTTATGTTCAACTGCAGATGAATTATCAAAAATTATGGAAGCAACTCTTTTTGTTCTGCAAGCACAAAACTTGGCTACTTGCCATTGTCCAAGGAGGTGCCACGAAGTTATTCATAGAATTGGCAGTCACCAGTATTATAAATCTATTACAAACATATTAACAATTTTAGCAGCAGAAGATAATACTCAGATTTTAGAGGAAGAGGCAGCATACAGCATTTTTGAACTCTTGTCTGATATCGGCAGTGCTCTGGGTTTACTACTTGGGTTTTCCCTTCTTCATTTGATTAGATTTGTCTCTGATGTAATTTATAATTTGGGGTCAATCTTTACAAAATGTGCCTCACGGAAGACATCTGAACGTAAGACACTGAACAGGTACAGAAATCAAATCAGAAATGACTATATTTTTCGTGGATATCACCTTCCAGCAAATAAGAATAAGCAACTTTTTCAAGTGAAGAGAACCAAGTCTAATTTAAGGACACAACATATTTGGATAGCTGTAAACTGTGCCTTTGTTGTGGCTTGCATATATCAGTGTTGCGATAGGATCAACTACTTTGGGACTAACCCTTCACTGGTTTCAACATTCTACACGTACAATGATACGCTTGTTTATCCAATGGTGCTGATATGCCCCGACAGATACTTTGATGATGATATATACAAATTTATTGATGGTCCACCAGACGAAATAAAAGATCTGCCATCAAAAATTTACACTATTGAAGATTTATATTACGAGTCCAAAATTGAAATTAGACAAGTAGACGTTTTCTTTGATCAGGTAAAAATCGTATTTTTATGGGTCATTACACTAAATGGATGCTCTGTCTAGGCAGAATGATGCATGTTACAGAACAAGCTTAGGAGAATGAAACTTTATCCATCAGAAAGTTACAACATGAACCAAGATTTTGGTGAGACTAAACTTCATCATATGAGTAGGGCTACACTTAAAACAAAGGTATAAAGGTAACTTACTCTTGCTTATTACTGATTAGGATACTAAATTTTAACTCTGTGTGGTGTTTATTTTGTAAATGAATGCAGATAAAAAAATGCAAGTTTTTTTACGGTGAAATAACAAAACATAATAGAAAAGAATACAAGTTCGTTTTCCTATAGTTACAACACAGTGGATAGTGTGATTCAGAATTTATGGCGAATCGGCAGATAGGTTATCAGAAACAAACTTATTCAGAGTGCAGTGGGGCAGGTTGCACTGCACCACTCATTACAGATATGTTATACAAACCCCCTACATTATCATACGTCTGCACCGACTGCAAAAAAAAAATTAAAAAACGCCAGACGGAGGACAGAGTGTGAGAGGCAAGAGTTTGAAGTGAGATTTAGTGTGTGAGGTATGATCAGCGATCTATAGCCTATTAAGTTGATGACAGAATATGAAATATCTGGTTTCATTTTTGTAAAATCGGATAAGAAATTGCAAGATATGTGGCTTGTCTACCCACTGTAGGTATTTTTCTTAGTTGTCCTACAGCTTGTTTTATCAACACGAACCACCCGAGCTTTATCGAGTTTTGGTCAATGTCCAGTTTTAAGTAGGTGTATGAAACCATCCTAGCCGACAGATTTTTAAAGTTTAGATCATCTTTAAGTTGGCTCCATGCCCCGTCGTAACTGTGGAGGTCCCACCTAGGTGAATACAATGACAACGGGACCTCCCACCATTTCCCTCCTTCGCTATTAGCATCTGCATTCGTAACACAATGCAGGTATACCACACAGGGCATAGTCGCTCTGGAGAATCAACATTTTAATCTAATATTTCCAAGGCAGTTTGTGCCATGCAGGCTTTCCCAAAATATTTTCTCAATCTCGGAATATTATAGCTTGCTTAGACTACTTAAACGATGATTATTTTGCAGGTAAAAGGCCGATGGCCACCAAATTAGAATTGCAGCATCTAAGCCTATCGAGTTCTCTCGCACAGGAAGCAAAGGAATGCACAAAGCAAAACTTTTAAACGCAACAAACAAGCCACGTGACTCCTTAATTATTGAGTAAAAATTTGGTATGGCCTCATGCACCTGGAAATGAGCTATAAAGATTAATGATAGTGATGTCACTAGATGGCGCCACGGAAAAAATATAAAGAAAATCCCCTGGCACCATCTAGTGACACTAATATTGTTAATCTTTACAGCATGATTCCAGGTGCACGAGAGCGTACCAAAATTTAACTCAATAGTTAAGGAGTTACGGGCTTGTTTGATGCATTTAAAAGTTTTGCTTTGTGCATTCCTTTGCTTCCTGCGTGAAAGAACTCGATAGGCCTACATGCTATAATGCTATTTTTGGTGGCAACCGGCCTTTAAAAGAGTAGTAAGACAACTTACAGTAGTACACCGGATGTGGTCCCGACGCCTTCTTGGAAGACGTCATATCCAAAATGTTGGCGCCCTTAGGTGAGCACCGCAAAATGGTGGTAGTAGGTTCGGTTTCGGATTTGGCTAGTCAATAACAGGTTTCGATTGCTAGTAAAAATTAATTTTAATAGTGTGCAAAAAGGACGTTATTTTGAATGATATCATTCAAGACATTAGCACCCATAAGTGACCATACTATTAATAAATCATAGTTTATTACTAAGTATGTCTAGGTAATAGTTTCGTTTCATGGTGAGCAGACGTTATGTATGTAATATCGTTCATTTTTATCATTACACTGCTCGGGAGCGATAGTCGTATAGGTTGGGTCCCAAAAATTCTTTTCTTTTCTTATTTTTTCTTTAAAAAAATAATTTATAGTGTATTTGTCCGTTTAACAATTACCTTCCTTAATGTACATATTCTAATAATTTAAGCTGAGATAACCATCATTTTACTACTCTAAAAAGCAGGACAATTGTCAGCTACAACAGTTTAAGCGTTGGATTACTTCGTTTTTACTAGGCAGATGGCAGTGCAAATTGTTTACAGTCATCGGACTCCACAAAGCAGGCTAGCCTTTTGATGCCCAACAAGTACTATTTTTTTTTCTTTTTTGAAATATTTATCGTGTATTTTACGCCTTAACACTCATCATCCTTAATATACATGTCTTATTATTTTAAATAAGTCAGTCGTTAGTTTATTACTCTGAAAACAGCGAATTTAAGGTAAAATGCCCTTAGTGGTCTTAGGTGATGAAATACTGCATTTTTCACTTGCTAGATGACATTCCAAAACGTCTGACACTGGTTCCCCCACACAAAACCTGCTTGCGAACCTTCCAGTTTATGGGATAACTATACCTAGACATTGGCCTCGAGTCGTGCAATGTCTCAAAACCCATTCACTTTCCTTAATAGACGTGCAAGACAATTGAACCCAACCACTTCCTTTTCCCGTTTGCATTGTATTCGTCTCACATACAAGCACAAGCATAAATGAAAAAAATTAAAAAAACATATATAAAGAAATACGATAGTGATAACAAAAATGTTTGTTGCTCTGATAAAACATCACAGATATTCATCTAGTATTGAACTGTATGTCTACAGAGTGATCCAACTAAAGTGTTACGAGCCGATATCCTGTGAATGGCTAATGAGAGAATAATAATGATGGAAATGCAATGGTGGGTGTGATGGGGAACGTTCACACAAGAAAAAAGAAATGACCTTGAATTAATATTTCAAGATCATCCACGTGGTATCTTCCAAACCAGATACGATACGGCAGCAAAAAAAGTAAATTAGAAAGTTGGACGCAAGGAGACAATATGACCAACAACAACAAAAAAACAGATTCAAAATCGGATAATAAATAAAATAATTACGATGATGTTTAAAAGCTAACTCTGAACATGCTGGCTGCACTGTAGCGAAGCCAACTTTTCGGCAGTTGGCTTCCTTTTTTTTTTTTTTGATCCTGGTAAGTGGGGGGGGGGGGGCAGAAGAAATCACGAAAAAATCTTAAAACTAAATTGATAAATTATATTTTTGTTTGATGGGGTGGAGAAATGAGCAGTGGGGCCCACCAGAAATCTCATTTCATGATTACATTGACATTTTTTTTTTGCTTGGCCGGGGGGGGGGGGGGGGGGGAGAATGCTCATGTCTTTATTAAATATCCAGCAATTAGAGATTGTGGGGAAGGTTTGGGGCGACCCTTTAGCAAAACAAGTCAAAATGGAAGGAAATAAACTTTCAAATAGTGAAAAGTTAATACATGTCGCCGTTAACCGAAATATGATTACGTGCATCCTGCGTGTCAATAAATTAGTTATACTCGTTAATGATACAACCTTTAGTTTGATTCACACAGACTAAAGGCCACACTATCTTTTACTTTCTAGTCTGCTCAATACAAATAAAATTAAAATGTGAGTCTTAAACTACAGCAACAGACAGAAGTGGACGCATAAGGAACATTGCTTGTTGCCGTCAGCTCTATGCCGTGTTTACCTTTCAGCACGTGTACGATGTGTCATGTGACCCGGCTCGAAACGAGCGCGATCTAATGGCGGATGTTACGTCAAGCTTTAGAGATCGGTGAGCGGGCATGGTTTAACGGACTAAATTACAACACGAGTAAAGCGTGAGTCAAGCATCAGAATGAAAGGATTTATGTCCCTTTAATGTGATGTTTCACGAATTAAATTAAATTCTCTTGTCAGATAAACTGAATTTCGTTTACCTTGATTACTTTTTCAGGAGCCACTGAAGAATGTATCAGTATCTGAAATATACACTTTGAATGGTATATGCATCGCCATAAAATTAGGTAAGTTTTTATTACTTCACAGTAGTGGGACATGCACTTAGGAGGTTTTACACGTTCCCAGCCGAAGCCATAGCATCAGAAGGCTAAGAGACAGCATTTGCTAGGTTATTCTAAACGGAAATTCCTAAGATCTGTTAATTGCTAAAATCGACGTGAACACTAGGTATCACAAAGCCCTAGCCTTCCGGAAAATGCTAGAGGTGGGTGAAGTGAGGTGCAAATCCGGGACCACCGGCACACGTAATAACCGTGGTAACCATCAGGCCAAGGAACATGTACTGAAGCCTGTAACTAAGAATAATTTTAATGTTAAAATTACACTATACTTTTATTCGAACTGTCAGAAATTCGTGTTTGATTTTAAACTTTGTTTGACCCATTCTCTATGGAAAAAAAAACAACTGAATTTTCAATCCTCATAGAAAACGTATCTCAAGTAGTGTTATCGACAACTTAAACATTGTCTAACCAATCAGAAAAAAAGAAATAGGCAATGAATCAAGGAGGATGACAACTTTGAGCAATAACTCAATTCATGACGGGAGGAGCAAATTGCTGTGGAAAGGAACACTCGGCAAGCGTTATACTCATGAGGGCATGAGCACAGGAGCTAACGGGAAGAAATGCATGTTGTTACTATGGTGGCTTGTTTTTTCTACACACATAAAACTTTCATGAAACTGGAACTTCGGCTTTCCAACACCAGATAAGACACACTGCAACCTGGGATTATGTAAACTGGTAAACTGCGCCAGCACCCAGTGGCCGTCTTATCCAATTTCATAATAACAATTTCATGATAAAAATTTTGTGTGCGTAGAAAAATTTGTTGCGTGTCCCAATGAGCCACCTTACTTTGCGATCACGCAGCTTAAATAAGACTGGCAAACAAAACCTCCAAAAACCAAGTCCAAAAACAACACTAAGGAAAGCTAATTTCGTGAAGGTAAATTGTGTCAGCTAGCATTTGCTATATGCAGTTTGTAAAAATACCTCGTATTGTTGTGGCAGTTTGCAACAGCACAATGTCTATTCACTGGCATCTTTGAACTCCCATGTGGGCCGACATAATCCATGATAACCAGCACCAGGTCTCTTGTGCTTCTGCAGTCCTTGACTAAGCAGTGAGCGCTATTTGCGCTAGTAACCCTTTTATGATAGCACGTTGACTTCCTTTTAAAAAATTTCAGCTTCAAGGTGAATTTTTTACGACTTTACAGTTGGATTAGAAGAGATGCTGAGGAATTAGAACTGTTTCTGTGAAAAAGTGTTGGCAAATAATTGTTTCATAACAATTCATTGCCACTAATTCATCGTATGGACAATTCATCGCAGGCAATTCATTATAGTGAATTCAATTCATCACTGGCGAATTGATGGCCTATACAAATTACATTCCATGGATAATTCATCGCACTCACAAACTCATGGTGTGTCAATTTATCAGAGCATCTCAGCATGTCATGATAACTTTGTAGTGTGGTTCTTGTTTTCAGGTGTGAAATATTAGATGTAATGTAAAGTATACGACGAGTGCAAGCCAGCTTTCTATGTACCAACACCGCAGCACGATGCCGTACACCACATTCAAAACTGACATGGAAAAGGCAGTTTTACGTGATTTTGTTTAACTGTCTTCACAGTTTTAAACCAGTATCAGGATACATCAAGTACAAGGAGTGATTTTCTGTAACCAAGATTTGCCCAACTCAGAAATGTTGATTGCAATAAATAAGACACAAACTTAATCCCAATGGTCTGCGGAGTAAAAGTGTCAGCAAGTCGAAGCGGGAAAATATAACCACATTTCTACTACGGGTGTTGAACGAATGCAGGAAACCAGCTGAACAAGAAGCATGAGTCGATACCATTCGGGCTTTATTTTAATAAAAATAGCAGTATTTCTACCTTCGGATGGAGACATCTTCAATGCACAAAGACGTAAAAAAAAAAGATGCGTCAGCTAAGCTTTGTTAGGTCACGCACCTTTGTTTTTTGTGTGTTTTATTGCCTTGAAAACAGCGTCATGGCATTGTGTCGACCCATGCGTCGTGTACAGTATTGAACCATGTACCTTTCAACAAGAAAACTGAAAATTCTTCTGTGGCCGAGTGGTTACTGCTTGGTCTTCTAATCCGAAATTCGTTGGTTTATTTCCCCACTCCAGCATGCTGATCCACATAGCCCAAAAGGCAAAGGAGATAGCTTGCATTCTATTTAAGAAATTTAATTTTTAAGCTTTGTCTTTCCATTTTAACAAGAACCAAAGTTTTGAAGTATAACTATTTAATTGACACCAGCTGTTAAAAAGTTTTGCTCAATGTCTGATAGGAAGTTGGAGCGAATGGCATATTACATGGTGTTGGACAAATTGGTAAAAATCCAAGAATGGTGGCGAAGATGGCTTTAGAACGGTTTTTGGCTTGTAACTTCTAAACCATAAATCATGTTGAACAAAGATCAGTTACAAATATTATAACGAATTTTATTTTTTTAAGAGAGGTCTTATTCAAGAATCATGAAATTTCAACATGGCGCTCAAAAATGAAACTTATAGTTTCTGAAGTTCCTCTTGACTCAAATCAATTCCGAATATTCTTAAAAATTAAATGCGCTTTAAATAATGGTCCTATTAAAATTTAACATAAAGACTACCATCTGGTCAAATTTTATCAATTGCATAATGGATAAAAACCGAAAACACCGTTCTTCTGAGGGGGCAATGGGAGCAGAAAAGGTGTATTGTTTGCAGAACTATTTTTTAAAAACATCTGTGCTTCGAGATCGTAAAAGATTTAAACTGAATCTCTGAGCATACATCATATTTTTCTTTGAATTTCAGGCAATCCCCTACGATACACTACCAAATACCAACGGCTAAATGGATTTATTGTAGGCAATTTTGTTAATGGTCGTGATGATCTCTTTGTAAGTATTTTACTGGTTATATTTCTTTCCTTATTATTAGTTTAATTACGCATTATGTGAATTAATTAATTAACGTTATTAAAAACCGGCTATTAAAATAACTGAAGTAAAAATAATATCAGACTTATTTGTTTTTTGTTATTACTTTGTGGTAATGCAAACAACACTGATAAAAAAAATTGTTTTTAGGCAAATGCAGTGCAATCTGCAGAAGATATTCTCCTT
>JAHWFP010080451.1:0-23580 GCA_023313725.1 Lithobius niger
CGGGATGTGTGGTGTAATTCACCATTCCTAAAAAAGCTAGCATGGGTAAAAGGTTAGGGGAATCGGGATGTGCGGTGTAATTCACCATTCCTAAAAAAGCTAGCATGGGTTAAAAGGTTAGGGGAATCGGGATGTGTGTTGTAATTCAGCATAAATTCATCCCCAAAAAAGCTAGCAGGGGTTAAAAGGTTACGGGAATCGGGATGTGTTGCATAATTCACCGTAAATTCATCCTATAAAAAAGCTAGCAAGGGTTAAAAGGTTAGGTGAGTCGGTATGTGCGGTATAATTCACAGTTAATTCATCCTAAATAAATAAGCTAAGCAAGGGTTAAAAGGATTGAGAAATCAATATGTGTGGTGCAATTCACCGTAAATTCATCCGAAACGTAATAAGCTAGCCAGGGTTAAAAGTTTAGTGGAATCGGGATAAGTGGTGTAATTCAACCACAACCGACGTCGAAAGATGAAACCAAAGCTGGCAAACTTGGTCAAAAATAAATAAAGTATGGTCATAAATACCTTCGAGCCTTACTGTTGTAACAAATGAGATCTGATAGGTCGTTTTCGTCGCACTTTTTCTTGGACGGTATACTCGGAAAGAAAGAAATATCCTTAGAGTTCACCCATACGTTCTATCCGTCCATAAGGTCGGAGAAAAAGTGCGACATTAGGCCTAGAGGATGTTCAAGCATTACATCATCAGAAAGGAAGGAGGGGAGGGTTTAGCTACTGGTGACGGTTACTGACTAGGGAGGGAAGAGGTGGGTGGGTGGGTGGCCAGTTGATGACGTAAGCACCGCTACCTCAGTAAAAGGGAGGTGATACGAAAAAGAGAAAAACTGTGGATGTACACGGAAAAACACCCCCTCGAGAATAGGGGGGGGGAGGTAAAGTTAGAAATGATGTAATACTAGAGGTTGGGGGGGGGTTGAGCAATTGATGACGAGGGGGGAGAGGAGGTTGAAAATGGCCAATTTCTTGACGACGTTGTACTTGAACGCTCCCCCCTGTATCAAATCCCGTTGTTGCAAAAGTATATATTGCTATGACCAGGGGGTTCATTTCATCGGCTCCTGCTGCAACTTATACATACTGGATTTGTCCATCGGATTTGGAGGTCTGGATTTGAGCGGGAATGGTCATTTTCATTTTTGGCTCGGGGATACTTTTACTTTGGACACGTTTATACAACACTCTCTACTATTTGTCCTATAAAGCTGGTTCTTAGCCCATTTTACAGAGACACTTCCACTGATGTGCCCTTTTTCTAATAGTCGCCTTTCAATTGGTTGTACCATTCCGGAGTTATGGTACTCAAGAACGATCACTTTTATTGTAGTATATTGTTTTAAACATTGTTAGATGGCCAACAGTGTCGTTCACGTAACATTTTTGGATTTGTCTACACAACGCTCTGACTAAACCATTTGTTCAGGTTATGCCTATCCACCCAAAACAAAAACTGGTATAAGAGAAGCTGCCAAGTTTCCAAAAAGAGTCGGTCTTTGAAGGTAGTGATCATTCAACCAGGGTAAGACCGCCAAAGTTAATCCTATTAGCCAAGTTAATGGCATAGTTAAAAGTTAAATGAAAACAAGACGATTGCTACTAGAGGTAACAATCTTCACCAAAGTATTATTCGGTGCGATTAACTTGACAAATAGGATTAATCTTAGCGGCCTTTCCCTGGTTGAATAATATCACTACTTTCACAGGCCGACCCTTTTTGGAAACTTGGTGGCTTCTCTTATACCAATTTTGGTTATGGGTGGATATCACCTCTACTTTTTGACTAGAGGTATTTTATGTCTATAAATTTTCTCATTCATAATTTTCATATTTGCCATTGCCCAATTAGCCGTTACATCAGCAAAATTGACACGGTTTGGTTTATTGTATGCCCATGTTTCACATGCTTAAGTTTGTTCAATCACATTTTTGAGCTCACTGGCTAACAAATGTTGATTTTCGTTCACTTTGCTCACTCAATCGGCGCATCCCCTACAGTTGCCCCTCCCTAGGTTAAATTTCGCTATTTTCAAGCCACATGGTATAGTAAGCGGAGGGATAAGCAGTCGTTATGACAACCAAATCCGCTGCATCACCGTCTCCGCCAAACCAAATATACATGGAAATATTACTCAATAATACAGGGTATCCACAAATTATTAACCCCATAAAGAAATTAAATAAAAAAAAAAAACGAAAACAGATATTGAAAAACTGTTAAGTGCCTACTGTTTATTAACTCAAAAATTATTTTTTTTTTTACAAAATTTCTGGTGATGATGACCTATTGATAAACCTCTACATGCATCTCTTTCGTTGCTTGGGAAATATCCACTCGAAAATCGATTTCTCCCCAAACATTTTTAAGTATGCTGATACCGTGTTTGTTGCCCTGGTTTTTCTTGTGGGGTTTTATAAAGGACAAAGTGTACGCAGGAGAGGTAACTTGTGTTTAGGAACTACGGGACAAGATCACCCTGGTCATAAATACGGTATCGGTAGGCACGATTAAAAAAGGTTTGGGGAGAAATCCATTTTCGACTAGATATTCCCTTCCCCAAGCAACAAAAGGGGGACATGTAGACATTTATTGTGAGGCTATCATCACCAACAATTTTGTAAAAAAAAAAAAAAAACCGAGTTAATAAACACTTGGTACTTCACAGTTTTTCATTATCTGTTTTCGGTTTTATTTTTATTAAATTTCTTTATGGGGTGAATAATTTATGGGCACCCTATGACCACTATGAAACGGAACCGCTTTATATTATTAGTTCTGTGTTAAGTCGTTAAAATATTTGTAAGTAAGTCCCACTTTTTTTTTATTATTTTTTATTTATTTATTTGCACAATAGCAAAGGGAACATGGGCATGCCATTTACACCAGCCCAGCATAAAAGAGCACAATTAATAGTTTCGTCATTATTAACACATAAAAAAACAATAAAAACACATTGAGGGTCTATAATAGACCCTACAATCTGTTTTGATTGTTTTTTTTTATGTATTCACATACTTACACCCTCTATTCAGGAAGTTGGTGAGACAAACAGCCTTCAGACGCTTTTAAATGTTAGGGAGAGTATTTTCTTCAACCACAGTAAGTTGCCGGTAATTTATTCCAGCAGTCGACTACCCGGCTACTAAAGAAAAACTTTTTGGTATCGGTTTTGAAATCATTAGCAACCAACCTCCAGGAGGTGCCCCCTCGTTCGATCACCGGAACAGAGCTCCAAGGCAAAAAGGCGGAATCAACACCAAGGTGACCACGTAGCAATAGATATATTAAAGTCAGATCCGCTCATAATTTTCTTCATTCCAGAGGTTCTAATTTCAAGGCATTAAAAGCCTATCAGTATAAAATAGATGGAATAAACCCCTTAAACTCTTATTGAACCTTAGTTTAACGGACTCAAGAAAGTCAATATCTTTGAGTAGGTGGGGTGACCTGACTGGACTTGCATACTGCAGTATTGGTTGTACATAGACCCTGAAAGCCCAAGCTAGAGTTGGTCGATCCCCGGAACGGAATAATTTCCGAATGATAGCTGCCCGTTGCCGTGCAACCATTACGACTTTATTACAGTGGTAACTGAAACTAAGGTCGTTTGTGATTCAAACCCCCAAATCTTTTACAACTTCAATATCTGCATGATAGTGTATTTTGACCTGACAAAAAATATTTTATAAATTCAGATTCAGATTCCAAGACCCCAATTGAAAAACATTGCACCCATGAAAAATACTGCACTAATTCGTGGAAGAGTGCGACCCTATAACGGACACCAAATTGCATACCGTTGGTTGGTTTGTCGGTTGCACAAACAAGTTCTGTAGTCTGGGTGGAGCTCAAAAGAAAGGTCCGATTGTATTGATATTTGCTACATGGTTTGAAACCGACAAAAATATTGTCAAGCTCGAATTTGCCGTAAATCGACCAATTATTATGGAAGAAATTACACTTTTTTGAATTTATTAACCTAACTCTCACCATTGTAAATATGGCGTCCTGAATAGTTAAGGAATTCCGACAAATCATACACCGTGCTACTGATGGCCAAGTGAACTTTTTAAATTACGGAAAATTAAAATGTCATTGCTTCCTGATAACTAACAATTGTTTTTGACGTAGTTCAACATTTGATAACAACATTTGATAATCGAATTTTAGCCAAACAAAAAGGTAGGCAATAATAATAATAATAAAAGGATTCCGTTAAAGACACATATTCGCTTCATTTGAACAGAATGCTCGGAGAAAATTTCCTTCATCACAGCAGGGGTGGCGAGCGAATGGGGCGCGCCCCCCCCCCCCCCTGATCGGGGAAGCCATGTCCCCCGTCGGGGAGTAACTGAGATTGTCGTCGGGGAACCGCCGGAAGACTCAGTCTACATGACGACATAAAATTCGTACAAATTTGGAGGAAAAAAGCTGAAAGTAGAATTGACTGTTTTATTTGACGACAGTACTACTGTTGCTACCTCGTCACCTCCATGATTGAAGAGCAGTCTTAGTTAATGCAGAAACGTCAGATATATGTAGGCTACAAAACAAAACTTGTTAAGGATTCTAGCTAAGTTTTCGTCGTTTGAATTGTTGTGATATCAATGAACTTGGCGAAAATCGTGTATAGTGAGGACTAAACTGAAAATTGATTTGCTGCGTTAGATCGTCAACACCATGATTTAACAGGCGTCTTAGTTATGAGACACGTTTGGGATGCCAGTTATCTCTAAAAGGAGAAGGCCCGATTTTAACGCACAACTCACGATTTTAACGTACAACATGAAGTATGGGTATTATCAAGAATTTATAGGGTTTGGGAGGAGAATTTGTAACTCTAAAAAGTCACTATTGAAACATGTTAGATTCGTCCCCATTAGTTCAGTCCGAGTTTTCAGAGGGCACCACGTGTTCCATCTGGTAATTTTTGCTAATTTTTACTCCAAATCTAAGGTAAACTAAATTACAACAAAGCTAGGCTAAATAATAATTAAATTCAAACTAGTTTTGTTTAGTTTAGTTTAATTTTAAGCTAAAAACTGAGTAGAAATCCCCACATAAAACACATGGCGCCCTCTATAAACTAAGACTGAACTAATATGACTGTATCTAAGACGTTTCAGTATGGGATCTCGGTCACAAATTCTCCTCCCCAACCCTATAAATTATTGGTATTATACAGTGTTCGTTTCCCTTCTATATATATAAGAGGCTTGGGTGGCACTGAGCAAATTCATCACATGTGTGTGTTACTGAAGTTCAAGCGAGAAAGGGGAAAGAGGTGACCAGAGAATTCGACAAGATGGCGGCTGATGGTGGTCGACATAAGGGTGTTGTCCAGATATCAGCTAAATGTACGTATTGCAGCTTATCTGTTCGCAGCATTTCTGATGCTGTTTCTTGTACTTTATGCTCCGGATTATCTCACGATGTTTGTTGTGACCTCACCCCCAGCGTCAGAGCCGCTCTCCGAGCTAAAACTTTCGGCCTGGCCTGGTTTTGCATCCATTGCTGCCCTTCGGCTAGTGCCATGATTCAACGAAATCGCCTCAATGTTGACTTTTCCCAACGGTGTGATTCCCTCCAGCATACATTCAGTAAGTTTACCGATTCAGTTTTATTACGTTTGTCGAAACTTGAAGACATTGTTGGTGCAAAACGTGACGATGCACACATTGATCATTCTCATTTTAACGCCAACCCAACAATCGAAGCGCCATCTTTTGATTTTAACGACGATGTCAACAACAACGCTACTTTTTTCGGACCACTCAGATCGTCCAACGCGGCTGCATCACAGTAGGCCAGTAAAGTTTCCCACACAATCAACGAACAATTTATTACTAGTAGACGTCCAGCATTAAGAACAACAGACAGTACTAGTTTGCAAAACAAAAACAAAACCGTGCATCTCAATCGGGCTTCTTCAGCAACGGAAAACAAATCCGAAAGTGAAACTAACACGAGTTCGGTAGGCGCTTCTAGGTACGGTGCGCCACTTCTTGGCCATCGGCCCCAGACACCTACAAAAGAAAAACTTCCTCTACAGTCTGCTTCAAACATAACTACACAGCAAGCTACTCGTAGTTTTGCTGAAGTTGCCAATTCTTTGCCTGTCTCAAATACTGTTTCTGCCAGTTCTCGATCAAAGCCTAATTATGGCAATAAAAGTCGAGTTGGAGGCAATGACTTTAGTCATCTAAATTTCCAGAGGAAGAAAGTTTTCCTTAGCACCCACAACATTTCTACCACCTCTGACCAAATATCCAAAACCATTCAAGGCATTGTTGGCATTACTCCAATATCATGTGCTCAGCTTCGCACCAAGTACAACACGTACGTATCTTTTTGTGTGACTGTTGCTGAGAAACATTTTTCTCAAATTCTCAATCCGGATAACTGGGAAGAGGATTTCCTCATTATGCCTTTCGAAGGGAAAAGTAGATATCGCCAGCCTGCCAACAATTCTTCTCAGCAAACTCTAGCTAGTCGTGCGGTGCTAGCAGCGTCCTCTACTGTTCCCAACATTCCATCTGTCAATACTCCTAGCATGACCAGGAACTCAAGCCCCTCTAGGGATCCAACCCCATCTCTCTCACCCACCATGGTGGCACAACCCGTCAAACTTGATCCTCCCTCCAGCAGTGTAGTGGATTCTGCTCAAGCAACTGGATCACCATCAAATCCTACTGATGCCAAGCCAACTGGCAAGCCCTGTACTCAGTAGAACGTTGCCGTCCCTTCTCCCATAATTATGACCAAGGAAACCCTCTGCTCATCTCCATCGGATCTGAGGGCTGAGATTGAAGTATTAAAGCAACAGAATCTCGAATTGGAACTCCAACTTACAAAGTCGTGGGATGTTCATTCATCATTCGACGAAGATGATAAATCCTGTACTTCATCTGTTCCCTCCGATATTTCGCCTCATGAGGAGAGGCATCAAAAGCCTGAAATTCAAGACAAAGACTAAAAACCCTAAAACCAGCATCCTGCCCATCAAATGCATACTTCTCAATGCTGAATCCATTTGCAACAAAATTCCTGAACTTACTACTGTCATCAATGACTATGATCCTGACTTAATTGCTATTACTGAAACCCACTGTAACAGACTTGTTCCAGATGGAATTTTCCCATTAAAAGATTACTCTGTGTATCGATGCGACAGATTGTCCGGAAGGAAGGGTGGAGTGGCTCTGCTTGTACGCTCCTCTTTCACTGTGAACAACATTGTTTCTCGTTACCACGCAAACGACTGGGAGGGTATTTACTGTGATCTCCTAGCTCCCTCCATGAAGCCCCTCAGAGTTTGTTGTGTGTACAAGATCCCGGGTCTTTTGGCTTCAGAGTCTGCCACTGCCTTCCTCGAGTTTATCCAGTCTGCTAAACCACCTGCAAATTACTCTATTCTCCTTCTTGGGGATTTTAACTTTCCCACAATTGACTGGGACTCTTACACATCGCATGGCTCCGAGCTACCCACTAACTTTCTCGACTTAGTGTCCAGTCTCTCTCTTTATCAGCATGTTCCCTTCCCTACACGCTACCGCGGGGGCCAGAAACCGAGCTGCTTGGATCTTGTCTTTACAGATTCTGAGCATAACATTATTAACATTGACCCACTGCCCCCTTTGGGCAAAAGTGACCATATAACTATTTTGTTTTCCCTTGTGTCTGGCCGTGGCTCACCCACTCTTAACTCCCCACGTCCAAACTATTACAAGACTGATTTCACACTTATCAATAGTATGATTTCTTCTATCGACTGGGAATACGAATTTTCTGACATCTCTGCTGAGTCTGCACTGGCCATTCTCGACGATTTTCTCACTGATGTGAGGAATTTTGTTGTTCCCTGCTCCTCTCTGCAGAATCACAAATCTCGGCCTCCTTGGCTCACTCATGAAGTTAAAGCAGCAATCAACAAAAAGAAACGCGCATGGGACCGCTACAGAACTAATCCAACTATGTCTAACCAAAATAGCTATGCTGAGGCTCGAGCTAGGGCATCCTCGTCTGTTTTAGCTTCAAAACGTAGTTACGAGACAAAGCTTCTTTCAGAGAGCAAGGCCAATCCAAAGAAGCTTTTTGCTTATTTGAATAACAAACACACTTCTAAAAAGCCAAACTGCATCAGGGGAGCTAACGGAGCCCTACTTCATACTGATATTGAAGTTGCGAATGAGTTCAATGGCTTTTTTCACTCTGTTTTCCAAATTCCACAGCCTAGCTGCAACACTCCTCTTCCCCTGAAGGGCCCATTCCCTGCCAATCTTTCAATTTCTGCAGCCGATGTTTACAAACACCTCTCTGTCCTCAAAACTGCTACTTCTGCGAGGTCTGACCTACACCACCCACTGTTGATCAAAAACTGTGCTTCTTCTTTTCTAACCCTCTAGCTATTATCTTTACTAAATGTATTTCTGAAGGTTCTTTTCCTGATCAATGGAAAAAAGCCACTGTTGTCCCAATTCACAAAAGTGGCCCCACTTCCAGTCCTACAAATTACAGGCCCATAAGCCTCCTTCCTATATTTTCTAAGGTATTTGAAAAATTTATTCACCATTTTCTGACAGATTGGCTTAATCTGAATCATCCTCTTCACAATTCGCAACACGGTTTCCGTAAAGGAAGATCCTGCCTCTCTAACCTCCTTGTTGCAACTGAGCACTGGACTTCTTACTTAGATAGAAAGATGCCTTGTGATGTCGTGTATTTCGACTTCGCCAAAGCTTTTGATTCCGTTCCACATTCTACTCTTCTTTCTAAGCTTCATGCAGTCGGGATTCCTGATTTTTTGTACAGCATTCTCTTTTCTTACATGGATAATCGTAAACAGAGAGTCCGTATTGGAAATACTCTTTCTGAATGGGCACCAGTTACTTCTGGTGTTCCCCAGGGTTCTGTTTTAGGTCCTCTCCTTTTTCTGTTCTATATCAATGACCTCCCTGAGTCTCTTATCAGCCTGTCTTCTTTTTGCAGATGACCTTAAGGTGTATCGTTCCATTGCTAATTCTGGTGACCACGTTTTGTTGCAACATGACCTTGACTCCATTTTGAGTTGGGCCAACTCAAATGGTTTATCATTTAATGAATCTAAGTGTAAAGTTCTACACTTAGGTCCTAATAACCCAAAACACACATACTTCATGGGGACTACAATGCTTCTCTCTGTCCAAGAAATTCGGGATCTTGGGGTTATTGTCGATGCCAGCCTGAAATTCCATTCCCAGTCACTTGCTGCTTCTTCTAAAGCTAGACGCACTGGCAATTATCTTCTCAAATACTTAACATCACCTAGTTCTACTATGTTGAAGTTTGTAATCACTAATTTTGTCCGACCTCACCTTGAATATTGTATCCAGGCATGGAGGCCTTACTACCAGAAGTCGCTTCAACTCCTTGAGCGAACTTTTCGCTATTTCACAAAACGCTGTGCTTCCCTCTCTACTTTATCTTACCATGAAAGACTCAAACTCCTCGGGCTTCCATCCCTTGCTACTCGTTTTGACAGAGGCGATCTGTTGTTGGTGTACAAAATTCTAAATGGTTGTGAGGGCCTCTATCCTAACACCTTCTTCACTCCTTCTCTTTCTCTCACCACCCGGGGGCATAATCTCAAACTTCAGCATGGATCTTTAAATTTAAACTCGAGGAAGGGAGTTTTTTCGCAAAGAGTTATCTCCGGATGGAACGCCTTGCCGTCTCATATCGTCAATGCACCTTGTGTCAATGCACGGAAAGCTCAATTTGATAATTTATTTTCGTAAATCTTCTCCTGGGCATTACAGGCATTACGCCTTTGCCGTCTCAATTTAACTTAACTTAACCAGGGAGGTAGCTCAATCTGACCATGCAGTGCGAGAATGTGGGGGAGGGAGGCAGGAGGAGAGGGGGAGATAGATAGGGGGGGGGGTGTGTCGGCGCCATTCCGACCGGTAATTAGGTATTCGGGAACCGGCTAGACCGGCGTATGTTACGCCGGGGGTACAGCTAGTTTCTAATATTTGCACCTTCGGTTTTTTTTGTGTGTGTGGTTATACTTAAATAGGTTGAGGACAACAGTAAGGTTTCACGGTAAGGTTTCATTTCAGGGACCCTAACATTATTCGTGCTTCTGTGTTGTTTTAACTTTGATTCAGTTTGATCCTTTTGTTTTAAATTGCTGTAAATATTTCGGCCAAATGAAAGCCATTACAATCCTCCGTTTCCTGCCTATGGTTCGTCCTGAACAAGTGTAACTCTTTTTCGTTCCCAGTTACTTAAATATTGCCCAATATTGTCCCATTTCCGTCTATTTCTATCTACAAAAACAGGAATGGCGTGCAAATAAAGGTCGGCTATTTGCCCTGTAGTTTCCAAGAATGTTCTAACAAATAAACTGCTAGAATCATTGAACAAATTCATCCAACGTACATCCCGACTTAACTTCCTGTTGTAGGCTATTCGACTATTATCAATGAATCCACAACAGCTGCTCGAGTATACGCATTCACCTTCAATGAATGAGTAGCAGTGCGTAATTCTACGGTGTAGATGACAACACAGTCTGTGAATGTGAATTTTCCTGCTTGTTACGCAGTTTCCATGTTTAAAAGTTCACCAGCAAAAAAAAAAATATAGGCTTATTTGTATAGCCTCGTCACAGGCGTTCCTTAATTGGCACTATACCACCGATTGGAAAGTGAACGAAAATAACATAGCGACATCTAGCGGCAGTGATATTGTTAACCTTAAAAGCTTGCTCCCAGGTGCACGAGGACGTACCAATTTTCACTCAAGAATTAAGGAGGTCGTGGCTTGTTTGTTTCGTTAAAACAAATGCCGTTGTGCATTCCTTCGCTTGGTGCTAGCGAGTGCTAGATTCTGTGGACTTTCAATGGGTGATAGTGCCACTTTAATAGAAGTTGTCAAACAGAGTCGGTTAGCAACGAGTTAACCAAGCTTATATAACTTTAGAATCCGGAGGATGGTATAGTATGGAATTTAGGAAATTAAAAGTGATAGCCTAACGCATATTACCTAATTGACCTGGCATAGCTGGCGTCGCTCACGTACGATAGGCCTAGTTGACATTGTGCGAGGACTAACGTGTGTGTGGGTGGGGTGTGTATATCGTTTCGCCGATTCCCGTTTCGCTGAAAATATTTCTCGTTTCGCCGGAAATCAACCCCTGATTAAAATTCGGCGAAAGGGGAAGTCCCGTTTCGCAGAATCCCGTTTCTCCGAATCAGAATACTCTTTAAAAGTTTAGTTAACGCTATACAAAGAGAAGCAAATCACAACTTACTGATCTTTCTCAAACATAAACAAACAAGATGGCGGCCACACCGATGTCAAAAAAACAAAAAACGTACACGATACCTGGTTCCCATGGATCTAATGCTAACTGTGTTTGTTTTTTTACTCAACAATTGGTGTCTTCCCATGACGAACAGACGAAAATGTTGCTTTCGTTAGCATATCCATCAAGGACCGAGAGCGGGCCTTATGAAAGCCTCAGCATGAACTTCCATGTTAACAGTCAAACTTTGAACTCCTATAGTCTCTCGCCCAGAATTGACATAGACCGACGGAATTTGGTGTTGGGATCGTGTCATAACTATTTCACCCCATAAAAGTTTAATGAAAGGAATCAAACCGTTTGGCCTCCACAGTATGGTTCTTGTTCTTGTTGTTGGGACTCACTTGGAGATCGAAAGAATGAACCAATTTTAAAGTTTTATAGCTTAAAACGTAGATATGAATAAGGCCTACGCCTTCTGAACGCTATTTTAATGTCACTACAATATTGTTGTTGCTATTATTGCTGGGGAAATTTTGGTCTCACCTAAAAATCGAAACTATATGAACCGTTTTTCAATTTTTATAGCTTAAACATATGTATTGAACAAGGACCAGGCCCTTTTGAACGCTATTTTAATGTAACTGCGTATTGTTGTTGCTGTTATTATTCTTGTTGGGGAAATTTTACTCTCACCTGGAAATCGATCTATATACGAACAGATTTTCAATTTTCATAGCTTAAAAATACACTTAAAAAATAGACGATGTGATTCACAACGTCTATCACAACACCTATTTGTCTCCTTTTTTACAACACGCGAACATGTTGTGGTTTACAACACCTACAAACAGACATTGTGTTTTACAACGCATGTAATAGATGTTGGCTTTTACCTTAATATAGAGCTTTGCCATAACTCATCCACCTTTACTTTGTTATTTTGAAAAGTAAGTCGGTTGAAAGGGTTATAGCCGATTGGTTACCTTACAAGCCACAGGGCAAATGAGGGTCGTTAGTCAAGAAGCTGACCATATTGTCCGGCCAGACCCAATGAAACGGCGTCGATTTTAATAGAATTCGTACTAAAAACACCACTGTGCATTTGTTGTGACATGCAGATTTCTTGGGTATACATTTTATTAATTAGTCCCAAGCGCCAGAACAGTTTTAAATGAATTATGCGCAGGCAAACATTTACTGATATTGATGTTTAATACACATCCGTAACAAAATTTAGCTAAATTGTTACTAAGCGTTAGAATATATAGCCACACTAGGCTTCTGCAGGGGTTCAACTCACCACCACAGCCACTTTACTCAATTTCAGTTATTGACAGAAACGGTTGAACAATCTATATAACTCAGATCGTAATATTTGTTTGTTTGTTTGTTTGTGTGTCGCCAGATTGCCGAGATTCCCACTCCTAGTTCTACTGAAGTCGCAGTGAGAATCTGCATAATTCTTTCGTTTGTTTGTTTGTGGTCTTTCAAACTGATTTGTCTGTGTAAGAAATAATGCGAACTGTCTTTTCAACAAAGATGCGCAGTACTGATGATGTCAGGTTTTTTCCAGTCACATACTGGGAATCTCGATAATCTTAATTCGTTTGGTTGTTTGTGTGTCTTTCACTAGAAGTGTTTGTATAAGTAATGATTCAAAGATTCGAACTGTATTTTTTAACAAAGATGCACAGTATTGATGACATGTTTTTTCCAGTCACTATTTTCATGCAAACGGGATCTAGACCTCTATGTCTCTTAACCCTGGATCAACTAAAGCGTATAGGAGACTGTTAACGGAAAGCGTATAGGAGACTATTAACGGAAAATTACAGTATTTCATGCAAACAAGAAATCACAACAATGCTATGAAAAACCGGCTGTCCTATTAGTTCTTGAAGCAATATAACATTTCAAAGAAATTAAAAAAAAAGATTTCTGCAAAATGTAATCACAGCCTAAAAGCTGCAGTCTGATTGCACGTTTGGTTTTAAAACTAAAAAGCTGCAATTTTTTGTTTGGCATGTAGTTATAATTAACTAGCAAAAATCTACTGAATGATGATACCCAGACATGCTCAGTTTTTGTTTACCATACTGGGATGAGAACATAGATTAGAAGCCAGTATTTTCATCCAAAGGCTGAAACAAAATATTTTTAAACATGTAAAGTCAACCGTAACGTATTTTGTTCATCAAAACGTTTACTCTTAATTATATTTGTGACGTCAGTCGGTGCCTTGCTAGATGTTTCAGACATTGTGGTTTACAACACCTACAGACGTCATGGTTTACAACACAGAATAGACATTTTGGTTTACAACAACTGTAGACCAGTGGCGTAACAAAGTGTCTCTGGGCCCATTGGCAAAACGTACTGTCGGTCCCTCCCCATTTAAGGCCCCCCCCCCCCCACCAATCTTTGATCTTTTCGATTGTCTTGGTCCAAATGATACACATACTATGCATTGTTTGGTTTACGTTACCCAAACAACCAACAACTATTCATCCAAAAAATATTATTTCGTATTGAAAACGAACAATGTTTGAAAAAATTAATTAAAAAAAAAACATGTCTGTGTGGTAATTTTTAGCCTACTAACTGTCGAATTATTATAAGCTTTGCTTAGTAGCTACATTATTACACTTATTAAATGGGAACTTGGACTTGCTTTATTTCACTTTGAACATGAAATGTACATACCATAGTTAGTTCACTACTTGAGGCTCTCCAGGCGATACTTTCGGCATGCTTTTCTCAATGAAGTTGTCCATGTCCATATTTCGACGCCTGGCGGGCCCCCGAGTTGCAGGGGCCCGTAAGCAATACTTGCCTAGCCTACCTGTACGTTACGCCACTACTGTAGACGCTCTGGCTTACAACATGTATAGATGTAACACCGATAGAAATTGAGGCTTACATCACCAATTCCATAGAGGTTTAAACTAGGGATGTGCCGATGTAGCTTTTTTGCCGATGTACCGATACCGATTACTGTCAAAACTGAATGCCGATAACTGCCGATATACCACTAAATAATGATTATTTTGCAAAAAATGAAAGTGTAATACAGTTTCTGCTGCCGATGTATTACAAAAAAAAAACTTATATTTAACGTAGCCTCATAAATATATTAAAGAAATTTTTTCTTAAATGTGTAATACAAAGCTCTTTTTCCCTGCAGCTATTTTCCTCAGACCTTACCCCACAAAAAAAGTCCACGCAGCCAAACATTTTCTGCACAATTATAAAGATGTAAAAATACAATTATGTGAAAATGTTGATATTAATCAATGAACAGACGATCACTTTACGACATATTAGGCCTAGTCCTAAAATACCAGTGACTATCAGTTTTTCTTATATATTTGCAAGCCACGTTTGTTTAAAACTAAGTTAAATGGTTTTTAATACATAACTTCAGAACGGGTAGAGCTAACGACTTGTAGTTTGCACCACTGGAAAGCTGGCGAAAAAAAGAACAAAATGGTGTATTTGAACGTCAAAATCGGTCAATATTTAGCGAAGTTATTGTCGTTTCCGTATACGTCGAAAAAAATGTGGTGCATATTTGAGCCAATACGGTGTATCGGCACATCGGAAGTGGACATCGGCGGTACCGATATATCGGTTGCCTCCGATAACTAGCAATACCGATGTGAATCCGATAATCGGCACATCCCTAGTTTAAACACGCAACATCAACAAATATTGTTGTAGTTGGAAGACTGATCTTAGAAGTGCATTTGTAGACATCGTGCTTTACAAGGCTTAAAACCTCAGTATAAGACCCAAAGTGACCTTATAACAGGTTTTAGGAATATGTAGGTGTTGTGACTCACAACGCCATTTTCGCAACGTAGGTATTAAACAAGAACCGGGGCCTCTTGAACGCTATTTTAATGTGACTACAATATCCTTTTTATTATCGTTGGGGAAATTTTACTGTCACCTGGAGCTCGAGCCTTGAACAGATTTCAATTTTTTATAGCTTAAAAATAGGCATTAACAAGGATCGGGGTATTTTGAACGCTGTATTAATGAGAATGATTTACCTCAAAGATTCATCTCAGTTATCTCGTATCACGACTATATAATAAAAATTGTAGTTATTTAATTTACCTGAAATATCTCTAAGAAAAACAATATCACATATTAGAATTAAAAATAAACCGTTAGCGTATATAAAATCCGATGTAAGCCATAAAAAAATCTAATGCTCTAAAGGACCGACACAAGAAATAGACATGTACACTCGGCGTCGCACTAACACGTGTAAAAGAAGCTCTAGCTTGTTTTATGGGATGCTGGAGATTTTTTTTACATGTATTAGTGCTTAGCTGACGGCTTAGATGTCTTTTTCTTGCATTTGTTCCGTTTTTTAAGGCTTACAAAGCTGGAGCTTCTGTTATACTTAGTGCGATGTCTTACATGTCTTTTTCTTGTATCTGTTTCTGTAGAGCATAGGTTTGTTAAGGCTTTCATCCGTATTTTATAAAATACTAATGAAAATTCGTACGATCAATTCGTACATATTTGTTTTCTATTTTTCATCTGAGGTTGCTATTGATTAAATAATTCGTTTGTTTACAGTACAGTTTCGTTTTTGTTTTGTGTTTGTCTAGCACTCTACACTATCGTAAAACCTCTTCACTCTGAAGACTCGGCGTCAAGTGTGCCGTAAAAAAAGGGGTTATATGATTGATGTTGATTTTACTTGTTAAAATGTACACGGATAAAAATTGGTGATTTTTATTTGAAATAATCAAATGTATAATTCAGAAAATTGCATCTGTTTAAGTGCTGTTGTGCAAGAAGAACAAGAACCAGAACAACAACAACAAGAAGTGAACAGTTTTCAAATTTACGTGTGGCTTCCTGCGTTTACTCTGTTTAAGTGCTGTTGTGCTTTACGTAACGTATATGATTGGTAAAGCACAACAGCTCTTAAACAGATGCAATTTTCTGAATTGTACATTTGATTATTTCAAATAAAAATCACCAATTTTTATCCTTGTACATTTTAACAAGTAAAATCAACTTCAATCATATAACCCCTTTTTTTACGGCACACTTGACGTTTTTGTTTGTAATCCGTGTACCTTTTTTACGGCTATGGTGTCGCGCTATAAAGGTTTATGCATGCAGTCGATTGTTGCATGCACGAAGAATGGATCTGGAGTTTGCCGAGTGGCATTGTTCCCTAAATACAATGGTTAAAATAATGTAAAACAATCAAAATGATCGTTTAGGGTCCCGTAACCCCGGAATGGATCGACCAATCGAAAAAGTGGTCCCTGTAAGGTTGAAGCCCAGGGAAATTTCTGGCTCAGATCATGTTTCAGATTTTAGGTAGGTGCAGTAGTTTTTTCTGAAACCGTGTCAGCCAAGAAGAACAAGAACCAGAACAACAAGAAGACGTCAACAGTTTTCAAATTTACGTGTGGCTTCCTACGTTTACTCTTGCACGGAATTGCATAAAAGTTGGTGTAAAGTTTGGAAAAGTTGCTATCTACTATCTGGCCAAGTTTGGTCGAAATATATTGAATAGAAACGCAGAAATTAATAGTTTTAGTTTTGCTGGAGAGAGGACTTCAATCATATATATACACGTTGCAGTGTATGATTGTGTACTATCAATCTCCTCTTTGGCAGTGTTTAGTGCCCATATGAGGCTTCCCCTCCGTCGTATTTTGAATTGTAATGTCACTAAGGCGTCGTTTTTTATCGGTAAATGTTCTCAACCCAGAGACAGACTGAAAACTCAAAATTGTTCACTTCGTAGTAAAAGTGTAAAACAATTTGCAGTACACTCATGGTAAAAAGCGATGAACTGCAAAAGCTACGCTTCGATTCTCTCCTCCCTTCCCGTCTGAGGGGCGTGGAGTTTTCTCCTTTTTTTTTTGTAAATAATAGTTGTTACCTCAAATTTTAACAG
Source organism: Lithobius niger (assembly GCA_023313725.1). Classification (NCBI taxonomy): domain Eukaryota; kingdom Metazoa; phylum Arthropoda; class Chilopoda; order Lithobiomorpha; family Lithobiidae; genus Lithobius; species Lithobius niger. The sequence continues at coordinate 17,244 of JAHWFP010080451.1, forward strand.
ATTTTTCCACCTACTCCATTATACTTCATGTTGTCACGTTGCAATTATTGTCAACTTGTAAAATTACAGTCAGTCGTGCAATTCACGTTTTTTTCCACACCAGTTTTCGAAAATAGGCTTACACACCCCACGCGACAGGAAGTCTAGTACGTAGTCTCTTTAATGATGGACATTGAACACCATAAACTCCATTACGGTCGTCCTGACGTCATTCCACAGCTTGCCTGGTTCATTGACGGCAACAGCTTATGACTTCGGTTGACGTCAGCAACACCTACGCTAAGCCACTTCCACTAACTACCGTTATTTCTGGGTTCGCGCTTCAAAATTAACCGAGAGTCTATGTATGCGTGAAGCAAAAAATAGACTTTGGTAGTCTTTCCTACTTGGCTATCACACGTAGCCTATATTCCACAATTAGAACGAGGATAATCACATACTCGAGTCAGGAGGTGTCACACCGCTCAAAAAAATAGTCCCCAGTTTTAAGCACAATTACGAACTCATTGGAATTACCACCGTTTAGGAAAAAAGCACTAGAGCTCATATCACCATGTAATTCAAAGCTTGAAGGCATACGAATAGAAACGAATTAGAGTTCACTTGAGCTAAACGAACTATAATTGAACTCCAATTCTTGTGTTTAAAATGTGTAATGTGTAACGTATGTGTGTTTTTCTGGTTTGTGTGAGGGTGCATGTGTGTGTGTCTGTATTTAGAATTTTTGAAATGTTTTGCTTGTTTATTCATGCGCACGTGTGCATGGGCTTGGGCGTTGGTATGTCCCTGTGCTGTGTATTTATTATACAGACGTTTTGTGTTTTGGGGCATTTGATTTAGTCGTGTTTGTTGGTTTACGTTTAATTATGGTTCATGTAATTATGATGCTATGTGTTTATTTTGTGTGAATATTTCGAACTTCTGAAACATTTTGGCTCTTTCTTTGTGATGTGCATTCCTTGTTTCTTGGAAGTGGGAGTTTAAATTATATTAGTTTCTTTCGAGTGAACTCCAATCCGTGTATACATATTTCACCCTAAACACAAATATAAATGATCCGTGCATTTGCACACATATTTAATGTATTTGCATTGAAATTTATTCCTGTGCCTTCAAAATCGTGAATTCCATGGTGATACAAGCTCTAATGTTTTTCCTACCGTTTTTTGTTCAGTTAATTTGTTGGCTTTTTTCACTATTTTTGTTGTTGTCATTGGTATGTTCTACTTTATTATGCGTATCACTGTAAAATAGGCTACACCACTGATCCAAAGTCGTTTGGGAGGGGGGGGGGGCACCTTGATTCCAAAATTGGTTAGTCCCTCTTGAAAAAAGAATAGCAGCACTATTTCAGAGATAATTAAAATAAATACAAATGATCATTATTCACCACTTTTTACTGACATTCGACGTGAAGCAGTATGAATCAGCTTTTCACCATATCCTGGCATCCGTCTGTTGTTGTTTTTATTTGTATGCACGATAACTTTTAAACAGTTATCCGATTCACTGAAAATTTTCAACATCTATGCATTTGTAATATTGGCATTCTGACATCGACTTCTCAAGTAGCAAACTGACTTTCGAATGTTTCCCATTAACTGAAAGATAATGCGTTTAAGAAGGGTAGATAAGTAGGTAGTGCCGGTTTTTTTTTTTAACGTTTGGTAATGTAAGACTGCTTTCTCCAACGGCATGAGAAGGCATCATATGTCAGTCTCGAATCAAAAATGGAACTTCGAATCAAAAATGGAGGCATCGTTAACGTCTTTCACTAGAGTAGAATTGATAGGAACAAATACTTCGGAAATGGACGAAATACCCTTGCAAGGGCGACATCTGCACTGTAAAAACTAAGCATCTTAAAATTCGTAAGATGCATCTTAAATTCAGTTGTTTGGTTGATGAGCCTCCTGAAAATCGTAAAACCATCTTAATTTAAGAGGCAATGGATCTGTGCTTTGAAGATTTAAGACACCACCAGTGTAAGATGAGTCCTATTTCATTTAAGATGCCATTAAACGTAAGATGCATCTTATTATCAGATGGAAGACACGCGAAAAAAACATTTAAAGATGTTTAGCTGTTAAAGACGCCATAATTTTTAGTTGCCAAATTCATGCAGTGTATAACATGGCAGCAATTTCAGATGTCCACGCAGTTAGATGGCGTATTTTTAAGTTGGAAAGTGAGAAAATTGGAAAATTGTAAGATGGTAATTTATTTTAAGTGGGATAACCGGTAAAGACGGCAAAATTTTAAGATATCAACCTATTTTAAGCTACAAAACGGGAAAGTTGCTAATATTTTAAGATGGTAATTTTTTTTTAAGATGTGAAACTGGATCTGGATCTGGATTACTTTGTTTTGGGTGTGTGGGAGGAAGAGTTGAAGGGCGTGGTGGATTGCCCGCAGTTCGAGGATGTTTATAGTGGTCTTCGCATGATATTGGCCAAAGGCCTCAGATTTTCCGATTGTTCAGGTGTGCACCCCAGCCGACTTTCGATGCATCTGTAAACATGAGGAGATCGGGTAGGGGGTTCGTGGAGGGGCAATGATTTCGTGAGATTTGTTATGTCTGACCACCATAATACGGTTTCGAAGGGAAATTCCTTTCCGAATGGGCACTGATTGTCTGGTTTCATTTGGTTGATTGCCCAGTTGTCTGTCTATTCGGTAATGGTGGAAGGGCCTGACCATCCATCGGCCGTAAGGGACGAGGTTTGCCATTGCACCCATTTTCCCGATGAGGGAGTTTAATTCCTGGGGGAGGGGGGGGGGGGGAGAAACTTGATTGCTTGCGAAAGAAGCGGATGTGAAGGAGGAGGTCTTCTATGCGGTCCGGAGAGGGACAGACTCGCGCCGATTGTAGATTGAACGAGGCCCCGAGAAATGAGAAAACTCGAGCTGGCGAAAGGCGGGATTTTGCATGGTTTACACCGAACCCCAGTTTGTTTAATAGGGAGATGGTCTTGTCTCTGTCCAGTTCCAGCTTTCGGGGGTCTGGGTTGTTTAGAGCCCAATCATCCAGGTAGGCGCTGGCTTGTATTTGGTGTTGGTGGAGATGTGCCAGAATTGGTTTTAGAACCATTGTGAATATTCTTGGTGCTGCATTCAGGCCGAAGGGAAAGCAGCGGAATTCGTAGGTCTTTCGGTTGTAGATGAAGCAAAAGAGGTGGGTGATCGCAGCGTGAAGGGGAATGTGAAGGTAGGCGTCTTCCAGGTCGATCGTAACCGTCCATCGTTTTGTTGAAACGAAAGGCGGATGGTTTCTAATGTTTCCATTTTGAAATGTTCGTTGTGAATGTACTTGTTTAGTGTTTCGTGTTGAATATTAGACGGGAGCCTCCTGACTTCTTTGGCCGGGTGAAGATTGAACTGTAAAAGCCTGGACCCGGTGTGTGGCATTCCTTGATGGCTTCCTTTCGCAGGAGTTCCGAGACTTCGAATGAAAGGACTTCCGATACTGGAGGGTGAAGTTCCAAGGAGGGGACTATTTTAAAGGTGGTTGTGACAGGAACGTCGGACGAAAGCCATGTTTGATAGGAGTATTTCTGTGTTGTGGATGAGGTTTTGCCAGGCTGGAAGAAAGTGGCGGAGTCTTGCCCCGACTGGAAGGCAAGAAAGGCGGGAGGTGTCATTGTTGGTTTTTACGAAAGGAGCACCTGGCCTTTGCTGACGAGATGCGGCTGTGTCGGTCTGGAGTTGCAGCTCGTTTCTGCTGGTTGCGCTGGCCGGGATGGGAGCGTCGGTCCGAAAGGACTGAATTCCTCGGCTGAAAGGACATGTTGTCGTTCGCTTTGGTAGACGAAGGAGTCGGAGTGGATTTGTTTCATTCCCCCGCCGGGGGGCGGAGATTTGGCTATCTGTTCCTCTGAAAGAGACGATTCGAAATAGTGTTGTGTTTTTGAGGTTTTGCCTTTCTCGAAATGTCAAGATGTGGAGCGAGAGTCGGGATAAGGCCTTGGAACAGGTTGTACGACTCATGAATGGGTTGGTTACGGAGCCTATGTCGAGTGGAGACGTTCAGGTTGTTTGCGGACGAAAGAGCTATATCCCGAAGGAGAAGCGTTTTGTTGAAGAGGGCTCTTGTAGCCCAGTTGAGGGAATGGCAAGTCGAGAAGCTTGCCTTTGGAAAAGTTGTGAGATCAGGGATGAAAGATTGCGTATCTCTTCAGGGCTTGGGTCTGTGGAAAGTTTCTCACATAGGGCATTAACGGCTGTGTTCAAGACGTCCGATTGTGATGCCGCACGAAGGCTTAAGCGAAGGCATTTGTCATTTTCGTACAATACGAACATTCGGCTTTCTTGGGGATGGATAAGGATGTGCCGAAGTCCATTTTGACTTAGCTGCAGAAAAATTCACATTCGGAATAAGTGTCAAAGTATGTGGATTTGTGGCGCCGTCCCCGACAGGGCGGAAGAAGCTGCTTTCACGTCCAGGGCGAGGGGCCGGTGGATCTTTGTCGAGGATGAGTGGGTCGCCTTTCCCAAGAAGGGATCCTTCGTTGCGAAGGAGGCATGTAAGGAGTGTAGTAGATTGGCCAAGTAGGTTACGTGGTTTGGCGTCTTTATCCCGAAGGGCGAAACCGAAACCGGTTTTGAGGCTTCTGTCAATGACGGGGGCATCTGCAGACTGTGAAGGCTTGAAAAGGAAACAGTCTGGCACTGTCTCCTCGACTGTCTTGAGAAGGGATGCCAGGGGCAATGTAGGGTCGTCTGTGGATTCTTCCGGGAAATGGATGTGTCTGTCGGTCGGTAATGCTGCGGCAGGCAAAGGGATTCGTTGCGTAGGGAGCAGATCAGGGAGAAGAGGCATTTTGGGGAGAGGACAAGTGGCCCTTCGTTTTAAGACGGTAGCAGGAGGCGAAGGGGCCGATCGCTTGTGGCCTTCGTTGCTTGAAGTTGAGGCAACCCAGTCCTGGGTGCGGGTGTGGCGGGCAGAGGACGTGCACGACGGCAGAGGCATCGGATTGTTCTGCAGCTTACGGACGACGTTGAGAAAGATGTCTTCGACTTCGCTACGAGTGACGCCGTTTCCCTTTTGGGATGAGTTGGATGAAAAGTCCAAAGATGAATTGCGTACAGGCGACCGAAAGGCAGCCGACGCTCGTCGGAGATTTTTCTTGGCTTCCCGATAGTTTTCCTTCGCTACTTGAAGATCCAGGCGAAGGGATGAAAAGTCCAAGGGGGCCGAAGGCGGATTCCGTTGTCCAGCTTGAAGTGGAGATTCCGAAGGGACGATCGCTTCAGCGAAGGGAGTCTTGGAGAAAGGCGCTGGTCCACTGGCAAGGTCGAGAGCAGAAACCCATCGGGCGCCGAGGGCGAAGGGAGTAAGAGCACGAGGGAGAGCAGCCAATGAAGCGGGAGCTTCGGGAGTGGCGGCCATCATCGGTCTTGAATCCAAATTCCGTACGACAGGCGGAGAACCTTAAGAGAAGTGACACGTAGACATACTTCTGGAGGAAAATGAATGCCGAAAGTATCCACGCTCTCGCTTTTATAAGGGAGGACTGTGCCGAGCATGCGCAGTGGGAGCAGGCGCCTGCGCACCGGAAAAAACCTCCAGGAGAACATCACATTTCGGCTCAGGTTAAGATGTTTTGGCAATAAAGAAAGAAATCTTTCAGACACAATACCCGAACAGCCCACTCAACAACCAGACGAACACTGAGCGTCTCAGACGGTTTGCAATAATTGCTGCAAAGGAAGAACGTCCTTTTCGTAGACCGAGCCAATCGCTGTGGAGGCGGGTGCAGACGGACCACAAAACGCGCAATAATCGCAGACGCACTATTTGGCGTTTGTTGCGCATTTGTGGCTTAAAAATCGCAATCAGTGCTCAGTGGCAGATCAGATAAAAAGTATGGGATTTAACCAGTGCTTTCACACGCAGTGGCGCGTTTCTGTCCTTGTTGTTGGGTCTCTGAGCTAAATCGCGCTGTATGAAGGGTACCGTCGATTCAGACGCTCTAGTGGCGGAATTTTTTCAACGACTATCGCGCATTTTGTGGTCTGTCTGTACCCGCCCTTAGTCCGGATAGCCGAGTGTTTTTTGTTGTTTCTTGTTACTCGGCCAGTGAGCGCGGTAGCGAAAAAGTATAGACCTATACAGAAGGTAGGTTCACTGTTTTCGTTCGATGCTCGAAGTCCGATTGTGTGCATCCTGGCCTTAGTTACACTAGGACGCCACCATTGGTGACATATAGGAACGGAGCGTGAGATTATATCTAGGAAGATTAACGGCAGTTTCCCCAAGATGAGGGATGGGGGATGGGGGGATGGGGGGAGGGGGTTGTGAGGCAAGTGCACCTACATTGTTGATCCTCGCACCTCT
>JAHWFP010080462.1:0-10392 GCA_023313725.1 Lithobius niger
ATGTTTGCAGGAAACTGACTGTGTGACGCCACGTTTCCTTCCACTATGCTTTTATACGAGTGCTAAAAACACGTAAATATCCCACTCGTATACTTTAACAGTAACGGTGTAGAGTGTATACAAGTGTGATATTCACATGTTTTTGCACTCGTAGAGCAAGGAAACGTGGCGTCATACAGACAGTTTTCTGAAAACATAATGAGGAACAAACTATACTAAGAGGACTGAGGTTAATGGGAAAGATATGCTACGTAGACAATAAATTGAAGAATTTCCCTGACAGAAATTTGCTTACTTGATCGTGTACTAAATTTGTCCAATCACAACCGACGTACAGTGACAACACTTCAGTAGCTTTCGAAAGATTCTGCGGCGTGTAAGTCGATGTTCATTGGCTGAATTTAAAACTAAATCAGTAAAGAAATATCCTGTAGCTGTGATTGGTCGACGCACTGAAATACGAAACATGACCAGCGTTATCTAAATTTGATACGTTTCCGGGCGTCACCAACTTCAAACGTTACAGTGTCGCCATGCTACGATACGTTTGTAGCACTCATTTCAAATAAAAGTATGTATTTTCGTACCAAAACAATCCGGAAGGCCTTTAAATACGCTCTGTGTCGATCATTTGCGTAACCTAGCAATGCCTGCAGTCACAAGTAGAAGCCGATGGCGAAGCCACGAAGCTCTTCTGCGTCGTTAGACCTAACGTAACTAGCAACAAATTCTGAGTACCGTTTGTAAATTATTATGCTCCACTGTAGTCCTAATTTTAATTTCTTTTTTACTTACTCCTGCAATTTTATAAAATGTTAAAATATGCACTACATTTACTGATTTTATTATTACGGAGTAGTTTAAAGTGAAAATGTTTGGAGGTGTATGCCAATGAGACATTCTTCAGCGGCGACGAATATGAATTTTATTCCTGGCAGCGGTAGTGCAAATCGGCACGCCGATATTTGGAGGGCAGCCGCGACTTTCATAATTTTTTTTTAATTCTGCAGACCTAATTTCGAGTGCTGAATAATGAAAAATGACGTGATATTCTCTAACTAAATACCCCGCGAGCTACTGGAAATTATCAAATTTTTTCAACACTCGTGTTTTGGCCCATTAAACTCACTCGTGCTATTTATTGGCAGATAATTTCCCTCGTGCTACGCACTCGGGAAATTAATGTCTGCCTAAATAGCACTCGTGAATTTACAGGGGCCAAAACACTCGGGTTGAAAAAAATTCATCGATAATTTCGTTAGCTCTCGGGATATTACGTATGACAATAAACTTACATTACTTCCGAAGTGTTTTGTTGGAAAAAATGGTAACAGGCAACCAAGTGAAAACTGAGAAAAAAAACCGGCGGGCCCCCCCACCAAAAAAAAAAAAAAAGAAAAAAATCTAAGTGCAAGAGGATTAACGTTTAGTACAACCTATATCGTAACACCGTAAAATTTAAAACCTTACACGGAAAAGTTTGTTACTTTCCTGGTTTCGTCTCGGTTCAATTATACTGTATAAACTTTAACCTCTAAAACCATTGAACTAGTTTTAATAGTTTCTGCCTTACTAATTTAGTTAAAATTTTTTTTCAAATGATCGCCACTCTGTCACCACCATCCATGGAAATATTAGTATTATCAAATTTCGCTCAAGTGGCAAAATAGTAATATTCGGGAAAAGCAACTTTTTTTTTTTAGATACAAACTTTTACAGGCGGCGTGGGAATCTTTCAGTCTTCTTGGTTGGAATTACTTACGTGAAAAAACAATTTTTTTTTGTCATCAACCATAATCAATTTCTTTTAATAATAACCTTAAACTTTCGTTTTATTCTTTATTTTTATTTTTATTTTATTTATTTTTTTGCTTTTTCTTTCTTGACTACCAACATGAGTTGATCTCAAAAGAATTAAGTACTCACGCTGCGGGGCTAGGAATAGTTAGGCCATTTTTTAAATTGTCCTATAATTTCACAAATACACCATGAAGCCTAGGCTCAAACGAAGCGTTCATTATTATACGGAATTACTGAAAGCCAAATTAATAACATTTTAACGTACATCCCGTAATAAATACAGTTTTTGAAATAACAATTTATAGGCTAATGCTGGCCAGATATAAAGATCTACTGGATAAACGCTTCGATAAAAAATAGGATTAGTAAGCGTTTACGCAATGTCTCTCCTTTGTGTTCTCTCAGCTAGAATTAATCAAGATGGCTATGGTGTCATTGCCATGGCAACAACGTCACCTGGATTAGCTAAATCCGATATCGTTTGAGTTGCTTGCAGTTTTATAATGCGTAACAATAAGGTAAAGCATTCCTCCTAACTAGACAGTTTCTCACTCGCTTCTGAACTCATATTATTGACTGTTTTCGTTGCAAGCCGGCAGATCTAAAACCGCCGCCAAGTTGGACGGGTCGTTGTGTAAACGTGCCTTTATAAGTACTCATTCAAACTAAAATTAAGTAACAAGAAAAAACGCTCCGTCCTTGCTGGCATTTTTCAATTTCCAACTGTCGCATTTTTCCAAAACGTCCACCAAATTTGTTTTCAATCGAGCATGGGTGGTACTTAAGATTTGTTAAGGCAATGCCGCTGCTGCCCAAAAGGTAAACAGTTTTGGGGCAAAGTAGCTGCTAACACCAACTAAACAATAATGTATTTGACTTTATTTAGGGCCGCCTGATTCGGAAATTTCAGGCACATTCTTTGGACCACCCTCAATTGCAGCACTGATAACGGTTTAGCACTAATAATCCGTTGTTTTTCTACGAGTTACTAGGTAGTCTTAATCAACCTTTTCTGTCCACTGGCCCTTATCATATCCAATCTACAGGAAGCAAGAGCGGGTCAGTGTTATGAAAAAACTTGTGATAGTCGTTGCGTAGCAACTATATCATCTTGAGTGACAATTCGCCGTGGCGAATAACAAGTATATGAAAACAAAAGTGAAACTAATACAGGTGTGCTTTTGTAAAGAAAAAACGAAACTTTTCCCCCCTCCCGTTTAGAACTAACACCCCTCTCACTAACTGCACATATATACCAAAATTACGCAAATATAGACTTGCCCACAAAAAGTTGGGTAGGGTATTCTCAATACCAAGTCTAAACTGGGTAGAGTGGCACGGAAGTTGTTTAAAACATAAGTCACTGCTATGTTTCACCCCTTCTGTTGTTAATTTAGATGAAACTTCCAATACCTGATACCAAGAATTTATAGGGTTTTGGAGGAGAATTTGTAACTCTGACTAGGCCCTATTGAAACACGTTAGATTCATTCCCATTAGTTCAGTCCGAGTTTTCAGAGGGCGCCACACGTTCCATCTGGTAATTTTGCGCATTTTTTAGCCCAAATCTAAATAAATTAAATTACAACTAAGCTAGGCTAAATAATAATTAAACACAAACCAGTTTAGATTAGTTTAGTTTAATTTTAGGATAAAAACTGAGTGGAAATTCCCCCATAAAACACGTGGCGCCCTCTATAAACTAAGGCTGAACTAATACGAATGTATCCAAGACGTTTCACTATGGGTCTCCGTCACAAATTCTCCTCCCCCAACCCTATAAATTCTTGCTGATACTAAACAACTTTAAATACAAACTTATGGTCACATGACTATTAACTATGCGGTCACAACTGCATAAAAATCTCGACAAAGTACAAATAAGTAACATCAGAAAACAAAATACGTCCACGATACTTACACGTATTAAAGTAAACAGATAATGCAGCCTACTAACTTATAAATTACCCTGTTGCCGTATTCTCGTCGACTGGTTATCATGCCAAATCGAACACATAATGACAACCACCCGATTCAAGAATTGAGATAAGCTGATGTGGTATCAAAGTTCATAATATGATTATATCCGCGATGATTAAAGTTGCTGAAGGTTTATTAAGGATTGTAAATTGCAAATACGCTCACGAAAACTAAGTGGCCCAGAGAGAGAAGAAAGAGGGCCCCACTAGTTTACTTTTCGTGGATTTCGTGCAGTTTGTATTTATGCTTGTTTGCAAACATATTACGGTTTGTGTCAGTGCCTATAAGTACTGTAACTTTTATTAACCCAATAGTTTCAGGTTTTCTACCGATTTTTTCCCAGCCCAGCAGCAAAGAAATGTTGGTATTCGAATTCAGCCTCGTTGAAATATTAAATTGAAATTGAAACAACTTACTCCAGGTAAAGCAAATGTTGCATTTTTTTTTTTTACTTTTTGTTATCTTGATTACCTAGCTTGAGTTTGTTCACAGCTTTGTACTTGGGTGATATTTTGCAATGCGACTACGTCGTTTCGTTAGCCGGTTCAGCCATACAAGCATTAAGTTGCTTTGGCTGATTTAAGGCTCAAAGAAATTAATTTAAAAAAAATAAAAAAATAATAACAGTAATTTAAAAAACAGCTACAAAGTAAAATTTAAAAAAATAACAAACGTCTTTCGTGATGACTGCAATAGACAAAGACGAAAGATTTTCAGCTTCAAATTCACAATATGAAGAGCTACCGATACACCTAATTAGCGAAAAAAAAACTTATTTTTTAAAAATTATTCTAACGCTAATTTCTCGGAAGTTAATTTGTTATAGTATTGTTTGTATCATTCTTGCTCAAAACATACAGCAAAAAAAAAAAAAAAACAAACAACCAAAAAAATGATTTATAAAATCTCACCTTGAAACCTATTTAGTTAGCCTTTTACAAAATATACAAGAAACGATTCGACGACTGCTTTTTTTTTTTCACCCTCTGTTAGGACCTGGGCGCACAAAATAGTTCTTGGTAGGCCTACTGAAATATTTTGTGGTCTTTCACGCAGCGCATCATTCATTACTTGACTGGCAAATTCAACTATTTCCTAGCAGCGCTTGACCGGGCCATAGGGGGTTACGTTATTGGCTGGGTGTGATCCGAAATAATTCTGGGTCAGCAGTTTTAGACCACTTGACTCTGCGATCTACAAAACCACTGATTAAAGGGTCACCCGACCTGCCTTATAACATTCCGCATGCCTATAACAGCTACGCATAGATCACCATCCGCCCATTTACAGCGCCAAGGTTGGCTGGGGTGGTAGCTGCGTTCCTCGCAGCGAGGAACGTAGCTGCTGTCTCGGTTGGCTTTGGGAATACTACACGAAACAGAATCGAGTTAAAGATTATGTCTTCACAAACCGGAATGATTCTCGTTTTAACATCACAATTTATAATTTTCTAGGCTAGTGTCTTATAAGTTTGCTTCGTAGATATATTGAAATAACTAATTTTATTTTTTACTGCATTAGTCTTTTAGATATTTGATCTCGTAGTAATTACTAGCAAACGATTAAAATTAGTACTGCATACACACATAATGATAAACTTCGAGATCATTGTAGGCGCGCAAAGGATCATATACGTTCTGAAAGAACGTAAATAAAGTTTCCCAACATTCAACAGAAAATCTCCTAGACGCCACATTTTAAAACGATTTTTAGCAAGGGAAGGATTAACGGTAAGTAAATAGACCTTTGGGGCCGTATTTGATGTGGAGGATCGAGAAAAATGCTGCTGAGGGGGGGGGGGGGTATATCCCTTTAACACATACCCATCATTTTCCTCTCTTCACATAAAGGATTTTGTTTCTGGTAGCATTGTACACTTGGTCTAAAAATGGTGGTCATCTTCTTTCGTCAATCATTATTGGTCATCTGGTCTATTTGGGTAACCAGGTCAAAGGTTCAGTTCAACTTGGTTTCTTCGCACGACAAACTCAGATTAGAAATCCAAAAAAATGAAAATGCTACTCTTCCAAGTATTTGTTTAGTGATATCTGAACCAAAATGAACTTTAAATAAACTAAAATCCTGGGCGAAGTGTAGAGCTACATTTTTTTTTAGTTTCCGGTAAGCGAGGATTTTTTTAAAGTACCGTATAACAATTTTGTACGCCAGTTATATATATCATATCAAAAACCAAACCTGGTAAAAAGGGCCGCCAAGTTCCGAATGGTTCGGCCCTTCAAATGAGTGATATCAACACACCAAAACATTCGCCAAGTTAATCGCACCGCTTAATAATTCGAAAGTTAAATGAAAACTAGAACATTGCTTCTTCCGGTAGCAATGTACAAGTTTTCATTTAACGACCGAAGTATTATTCGGTGGGATTTAGTTGGCGAATGTTTTGGTGTGTTGATTTGGTGTGTAAATTGTTGCCTAACTTGGCGCGACACATTATCGTGTGTCTAGATAAATTTTCATTTATATATATATATATATATTTTTTTTTTACATTTATGCAACATTTGTCGTAAAATATTACACCGGAAAATTGTTATCCCAACCCACCGTTTTCAGTTTTTGTAGTCTGAAAATCTAAAACTATAAAGTAAAAAGTAATTTTTATAATAATAATTCTTCTCTTCAATTTATATTTCCCGTCATCGTAGGGATGAATTGACAGATTTTGTGACATTTTCAAGGTGAGTTGTAAAAGTTGTGACACAGTGTGACACAAGAGGAAAGAGGAAAGGGGATGAAGGAAGGCTAAATTTTGGACATCATTGAGGACGGCCTTAAATTAATTACTATTCTTCGTTCATCCCTTGTAAACTATTAGTATTAAAAAAAAAAACGTTTAGGCGCATAAAAAAATGGATGAAAGCCTTTAAAAACTTAAAGCGCTAAGGGAAAAGATATTCGAAAAAGAATTGTAAGCCATCAGCGTCCCATTAATACGTGTAAAAGAATCTCCAGCATCATAAAAAAACATGCTGGAGCTGCTTTTACATGTATTAGTGCGATTCTGATTGCTTACAATTCTTTTTCCAATATCTGCTCCTTTAGAGCTAAGTTTTTTAAGGCTTACATCCGTATTTTATACGCATAAGCGGTTTATAATACTAAATATCTATTATTTTTTTTCTTGCACCAGCAACAATAACAAAGAAAAGAATATTACAACCTCCTTAAAATAACTGTTATAAGAGAGCCTTTAAAATACTCAATTTTAAGTTATAAAAATCGAAAATCGGTTCATTGGTTCGATCTTTAGGTAATAGCAAAATTTCCCCAACAAGAAGAACAACACCAATTGTAGTCACATTAAAATGGCGTTAAAATGGCGTTAGGCCTACTTCATACCTATGTTTTAAGCTATAAAATATGAGCATCGGTTCATTGGTTCGATATCCAGGTGTAGTATAGCTGTAACGGGGCAAAATTTGGTCTAATCATACAAAATCAAGCTAAAAGTCGTGAAATTTGGTACACAAGTCAATTCCAGCTAGCTATGTAAACCCCGACACCCCCCTTAAGGCACCTACCTGTACCCCCATCACACCCACCTGTATGAGGTTATTGACCAACAAATTCTTGCTTTTCACACTAGAACATGAATTGGTATACAAGTCATTCTTAGCAAAATATACCAATCAAACTAGAATTTGTTAGTCATCAGCCTCATGAAGAGGTTACACGGAGGCAGTGTGGGGGGGGGGGAGGAGTCTGGGGTGCATCTCATGCTAGGAATGACTAGTGTACCACAACGCAACGAGTTAGCTCGATTTGCAAAAAAATGTGTTGATTCAAGCCTCAGGGAGGGGGCACACAGGAAGGTGCTGGGGGACGGGGAGGCACCGGGTAATCGTGGGGGGTACCTCATGGGGGAAGAAGAAGGAGAAGTCTTGTCATCCAAATGTGTAATGCAGTGAAATAGTTATGGCACGACCCCAAATACCGAATTTCGTTGGTATATGTCAATTCTGGGCAAAACTATAGGATTTCAAAATTTGACGTTTAACATGGAAGTTCATGCTGAGGCATAAAAAACACTATAGCGAGGCATCAACAAGAGCTCGTAGATTTATGTCCAGCTCTTATCGCCGTATGCATGAAGCCTCAGCATGAACTTCCATGTTAAACGTCAAATTTTGAAATCCTATAGTTTTGCCCAGAATTGACATATACCAACGAAATTCGGTATTTGGGGTCGTGTCGTGACTTTTTAACTGCATTAAACAAATTTTAAACAAGTATGGCCATTTCTTGTTGTTCTTGCTGTTGTTCTTGTTGTTGGGGCTCTTTGCCCTCACCTATAGCTCGCACTACTGAACCCATTTTTAAGTTCAATAGCTTAAAACGTAGGTATGGACAAGGCCTAGGGCTTTCCGCATGCTATTTTAATGTAACTACGATATTCTCGTGACGGAAAGCCAAATAGGCTAAAAATTTTGCTGTCACCTAGAGATCGAACCAATGAACCTATTTTCAGTTTTTATAGCTGAAAATATAGGTACTAACAACGACCAGGGCGTTTTGAATGCCATTTTAATGTGACAGCAGCGTTCTCATCGGCAGAGCATTTATTATAGTAGAGCACTGGGTAGAAGTCATTAGGTGGAGTAACACATTTTTGCAAATCGAACTAAAAACATGAAATTTGCTACACAAGGCTTCCTCAGAAGTACAAATCAATCAGCCATGGACCCACAAACAACAAATACTTGCAAATCAACAAATACTTGCAAATCAAGCTAAAAGATTGAAATTTGGTACACAATTATTTTAGCATTATAAATCGAACCAGTCATGGATGCTCATGAAATGCCCCCAAGGGCCCCCAGTGTCTCCCCGCCAACATCCCCGTGTCCCTTTCTAGAGGCCTTGGTAACAAATTTTTGTAGATCAAGCTAAAAACATGAAATTTGGTACGCAAGTCATTCTTAGCAGTACACATCGAACAAGCCGTGGAACCCGCATGAAATACCCTCAAAAGGTCCACAGTGCCCCTATGCCTCGCACTGGGGTTTCTCCAAGAAATTCTTGCTGATCGAGCTAAAACCATAAAATTGTGTACACTAGTCTTTTGTACACAACAAATTGAGCCCGTCATCTAACTCCCTACGAAATACCCCCAAAGACCCCCAGTGCATCCCCCACCCCGTGTCCCTTTGAAGCATGACCAACAAACTCATGCAAGTCGAACTAAAAGCATGAAATTTGGCACAAGTCACTAATAGCCTTACAAATCAAACCGGCCACGGAAAGCCCATGAAATACCCCAAAGTGCCCCCAGCGCCCCCGTATGGCCTCTCCCTGATGCTTGACCAACAAATTATTGCGGATTAAGCAACAAATTTGAATTGTGGCACACAAGTCCTTCTTAGCAGTACACATCGAACCAGCCATAGAACCCTCATGCAATATCCCCAAGAGTCCCCCCAAGGCTCTCCACCACTCCCTGAGGCTTGACCAACAAGTCATTGCAGATCGAGCTAAAAGCATGAAATTTAGAACACAAGTTATTCATAGTAAAAAAAATCGAACTAGCTATGGAACTCGCTCAAGATACTCCCAAGGCACCCAATGCTTCCCACCTGTGCCCCTTCCGTAGTGCTAAAGGAATGAAATTTGGTACACAAGTCATTGCTAGCAATACAAATCAAACTAGCTATGGAACTCCAGCGAAATCCCCCAAAACCCCTTAGCGCAACCCCTCCCCCCCCCCCCTTACCCTTCCTGCTCCATGAGGCTAATACCCGAAAAGTTCTTGTTGATCGTACTAAAGGCTTGCATTGCGGTACACCGGTCAATCTTAGCAGTAGAAATCTAATCTACCATGATTCCCCATGAAATACCACCAAAGCATCCACCCCCCCCCCCCCCCGTGCACCTCCATGAAGAATCGTTGACCAAGTAATTCTTGCTGAACATACTAAAAACATGCATTGTAGCATAGTAGAAATCGACCTACATGTGAACCCCATGAGATACACCTAACGCCCCCCAAGTGCCTCCCTGTGTTCTCTTCATGAGGCTGATGACCAAAAAATTCTAGTTCGATTTTTACTGTTAAGGATAATGAAAGAATGAGAGAATGTTAAGAATGCCAATTATGCATGTTTTAGCGCGATCAGCACGAATTTGTTGGTCATGACCTAACACAGGTGAGTGTGGTGGGACACACAAAGGTGCCTTAGGGGGGTATATCGACGGTTTCCATAGGTAGCTCGATTTATAAACTAAGAAATGATTTGCTTACCAAATATAATGGCTTTTAGCCCGATTTGCGTGATTAACCTATATTTTGCCCCGTGTCATCTGTGCTACACCTGGAGATCGAACTAATGAACCGATGCTCAAGTTTTATAGCTTAAAACTTGGGTATGAAGAAGGCCTAGGGCCTTTTGAACGCTATTTTAATTGTTGTTTTTCTTTTGTTGGAAAATTTTGCTCTCACCTAGAGATCGAACTAAAGAACCGATTTGCAATGCATGTTTTTAGTGTGTTCAGCAAGAATTTATTTGTCAACGATCCTTCATGGGGTGCACGGGGTGGAGCGGGGGGAATGGAGGCTTTGGTGGTATTTCATGGGGATCCACGGTAGATTAGATT
>JAHWFP010080471.1:0-10184 GCA_023313725.1 Lithobius niger
GAATTTTATATTGCAATTTGTCTGCTAGAAATTGACTAAAGGTTTCATATAGTCAAAGAAATCAATGTTTCATACCCTTAAATCGTGGTTTTTCTGCACCAAGATTAACTAAAAGCTTCATACACAAAGCAAGCTAAATTCCTGAAGAAATGAGAATACAGGCACTGCATTAATACTAGACCGAACCGACATCATGTACGTTCATAAATGACGCATGAAAGCCTAAGAATTTTCCGTGAAGGAGTTGGGCCTAAACACCCTCCCTGAACAGAAGTTAGATTCAAATTATAGTAAAACCCCTTTAATACAAACGTTAATGGGACTGCTAAAAAGACAATTTTGCCCTCGTGCACGGTGTCGATGGCAGCTGAGACCGTGTTGCTCTCTGCTTGGAAAAATACATAACCTGTTAATTTTAGCATTAGTTCCTCAAACGATGCTGTTTCCCGGGAGGTTTTTCGGTAGCCAGTAACCGCCAGCTGCATAACGCTACCGCGCATGCATGTCCTCCCTCTAAATACGAGCTCACGAGAGCATTCTCCATTCATTTTTTCTCTCGATATGTCAGGCGCTAACTCAAGAGGGGAGGTAGGGCAGGTTTGGTAATGTATTTTTCCAAGCAAACGCAACAATTTTCAGCCAGCCGTTATGGGGGCCGGCAAAATTGTCTTTCTCGTTGTCTTCTGGAAAAAAAAACTATAACCTGTTAATTTTAGCATTAACAGTTAGACCTCGTCAAAGTTTGGTGGTGGGCACTCCTGACAAGCGCCCTGGGTTACGAGCTGGCTTTCCCCCAAAACGTTTTACAAACTTCGCACAGTTGGATGCGGATTGAATGTCTTGCTTTCGTCTTCTGTTTCCTGGTGCTCAAGGGGGTAGTTGGCGACACGTCTGATTGCTCTGACGAAGCTCAGGCGATGTGGTTCTTTGGTTTGCTTCGGTCTCACTTCAAGGTGGTGGTGTGACAATTTCGTTCGAAGTGGAGGCCCGAATGTTTGGAGACAAGGGTCTTACTTCCGTCCTCAGGGTGGACACGTTGAATGACAAGGGTTGGGACAGAGTGGCGATGTGTCTGGCGCCATGGTTAACGCTGGGTGCGCGTCAAAAAGCTACAGAGTGGCTATGTGCCCATAATGCGGAGACTGACCATGGTTGTGTTTCGTCACTTTGATGCTGTTGACCCCAGTTGTTGCGTTGACTTTCGTTCGCTTGTGAGGGTTGTTACCCATTTCCAGTGCGCGAGGGTGCCTGTTGTGGTGACTTCTTTTGGTTGGTTGGTGGGTTGTGTTTGGGCCGATCAGCCTGAGGGTTGGCTGTCTGAAGCGTGGAGAACTTCTTTTGTGGTTTTGGTTGTGGTTCGGTTGAAACCTGCAAATAGGTTCTGGATGTTACACTCGACGGTGGTTACCGAGTCGAATGTCTGAAAGCGTCGATTTTGGATTGTCCAAGGATAAGATTGATTTGGGGTGGAGCATTGTTTCGTCATGTTCCAAGTTGCAAAGGAGATTTGATGATGCCAAAATTCACCTGGATGAGAGTCGCTGTGTCATGGATTTGGAGACAAACCGTAGGTTTGACTTGTGTCTCATCATGTGCATGGTTAAGGTTGAGACAGAATGGCAGGTTGGATGTTGTCGGTTTCTTGGGACGAAACTTGAAGCTTGGCTGATGTTGGTGAGGCTGGGGTGAACAAAGTAGCGCCGGAAGATTTCAGTATGTGCCAAGTTGCGATTGAAATGAGGTCACTGGGTAGTGTAGGAGGTCATGTGTCTGGAAAAGCTTCGTTTGTGACGTAATGACCGGTTTAGCACTGGATTGTTGTCTTCTTTTCCTGGATTGGCCTTGATCGGGGCAGGTGCCGAGTCTCATCCCGTCAGGGGTGCAGTTGAGATGGGGTCCCGAATTCGGCGACGTCAGTTTATGAAGAGGAAATCTTTGGAGTTGTTCTTGGACGGTGACTGTGGCTTGCGTCCGTGTTCAAACTTGTTGGTGGTTGACTGCAGCCGTAAGCGTCATGACATCGTTGCAGAGAGTAACACGGTGTCAGCTGCCGTCGACGCAGGAGTGTCATGAAGAGAACAGCCGGTGGATGAATGCGAATGCGAGTGTCGCTGTAGCTTGATGGCCTGTTGCAATGAAGACCAGTTGGACGAATGCCGTGGTTCCTTGGACGAATCAGACGAATGCGAGTGCCGCAGGCGAGTTGCGATGAAGAGGACGGCTGGCAGACGAATGCGAATGTTGCTGCTGCATGATGGGCTACTGCAATGAAGAGCAGTTGGACGAATGCCGTGGTTGCTTGGAGGCCATCACACGAATGTGACTGCCGCAGGCTCAGGTGAGTTACAATGAAGGGGATGGTTGGCAGACGAATGCGAATGCAAATGCGTATGCTGCTCCAGTTGTTTGAAGGTTAGTAGGACATCAGGTTCATTGTGGCAGACGAATGCTATTATTGCTTGGAAGTTTGTTGTTGTGATAATCAGTAGGGCAGACAAATGCGAATATGAATACCGTAGATCCATGGGCCCCGTTAGTTGCAATGAAGCGAGGACAACAGAATGCGAATGCCAGAGTTGCTTGGAGGTAAGTGCAGTGATGCGAATGCCAGTGGCACCACATAGTGACGAAATTTCCAGCAAGCATGGGAAAGAGTTGGCCATTCGTGACGGGCTTTGGAATGAGATCAGTTGTGAAGGAGGGCTGCGCGTGCGCAGTTTGGTTGGCGAGCAGGGCGGATTGACAACAATGAAGATCCCTGGGGCGAAGAGATGATTGCTCTGGAGGGAGACTGCATCAGATTGAGGAGTGGTTTTTAAAAAAAGCTTCACTCAATGCGTGGTTTGGGCCACGAATGAGACGAGATGGAAGTTGGAGACGTTGCTTGATCTGAAGTGGTTCCTTTGAAACGTAGATCCAGGTGTGGAAACGAACTGGCCGCGATGTTGGGGTGAACAGTGTCTCGTCACGTGCCAGGTTATGTTCGAGACGAAGTGCCAGGGTCGACGACTTCCAAAGTCTGGAAGAGTTTCGCTTGAGACTTGTGACCGGTTTAGACGAACGGCGAGACTGGAGAGGTGTCTCAACACGTGCCATGTTGCAACTGAGATAAGGGCAGATGTTCAGGCTGGTGCTTGTTTGAAGGGTGTCTGGATGAGTTTCGCTTGGAGCAGACGAATGGTGAGAATGAACAGGTGTCATCACGTGCCTAGTTAAAACTGAGACGAGGGTGGATGCAGCAGAGGATGGTGCGTATTTGAGGGGAGTTCATTAGAAAAGTGGGTCCTGGTGCTACGACGATCTGGACTGGCTATGGAGTCGAATCGTATCTCGTCTCAGAAATTAAAACGATTGAAATTAAGGTGGAAGATGAAGGAAGACATTGTTGTATGGAAGAGGCTTGTTCCAACGTTGGGCCTGGTGTAGTCATCAGTGACTTGAGGCGGCTGTCAATGGAGATGAGTAGTCAAAGTCAAAGTCAAAGACGTCCTGTGTTAGGAAGAGCATCATTCAAAACGTGGGTCCGGACTGGTCATGATCGAGACGAGCAGGAAGAACGGATGGGTGTCTCATCACGTGCCAAGTTACGATTGAGACGAGGGTAGAAGTTGAAGGCGGTGCACGTCAAATGGGAGTACACTCGAGGCGTGGATCCAGGTGCTGCTGCATTTGAGACCAGCAGTGGAGTCGAATAATGTCTCGTCACCTACCAAATTACCATTGAGACAGGGATGGGAGTGAAGACGTTGATTGTGTATAAAAGGTCTTTTCGAAGCGTGGGTCCCCGTGTCGACATGGTCGAGACGGGATGTGGGGCAAACAGTGTCTCGTCACGTGCCAGGTTACGATCGAGACGGGGTGTGAAACTTGAGGCCGATGTGTGTCTCATCACGTGCCAGGTAACAATCGAGACAAGGAGCCAAAGTCGAAGACATCCAGTGTCTGAAAGAGCTTCACTCAAAACGTGGGTACAGTATACCCACGACTGAAAGGAGATGCGGAGCAGAACAGTGTCTCGTTACGTGCCAAATTACGTTTGAGTTGGGGTGGAACTTGAAGTTGGTCTGTGTCTCGTCACGCGTCAGGTAACGATCGAGATGAGGACACAAAGTCGAAGACCTCCAAAGTCTGGAAGAGCTTCACTCGATACAGTATAACCACGATTGAGACAAGCTGGAGTGCAGAACACTGCCACGTTATGTGCCAAGTTACGATTGAGACGGGGTGGAACTTGAGGTTAATGCATGTCTCGTCACGTGCCAGGTTACGATCGAGACAGGGGAGCCAAAGTCAAAGACATTCAGCGTCTGGAAGAGCTTCACTCGAAACGTGGGTCCGGTGCAGACACATTCAAGATGAGATGCGGTGTAAAACAGTGTCTCGTTGTATGCCTAGGTTACGGTCAAGGTGGGGTGTGGAACTTGAAGCTGTTGCGTGTCTCGTCATGTGCCAGGTTATGATAGAGACGAGGGGCTTGACTGAAGACGTCACAGGTCTGCAGTTTCACTCAAAACGTGGGCTTGGCCAAGCCCCGATCGAGACAGGCCGAGTAGAAAGTTGGTCGGGAAGATTTCACTTTAAACGCATGGCAGCAGATTTCACTTCCAACGCATGGCAGCAGAAAGTTTGTTACACGTGGTGAACAACTGAATGGGATAACACAACATGCCAAAATGTATCGTCATAACATTGCGTGGGAAAAAACATCTGTCCTTTGGTCTCCAACTCGGTGCAAGAGGCACACATCCGTGCTCTTCAATCTCCGGCCATCCTCAGGTACAAGAATCTGACCATTTTACTTTGAGTTCTAGAAATATCGAGTAAACAAATGACGCTCAAACTCAAAAATGTCAATACTCATCACATCAGTATTGCGAATTTTCGATAGGCATTACCCGAAAATAAATATTTTCAGTCCTCCTATCTTCGTCAGGACTGTAGACTGTAGTTCACACGTTTCTTGCTGCCTGATGAAGATAGGTGGACTGAAAATATTTATTTTCGGGCAATGCCTATCGAAAATTTGCAATACTGATGTGATGAGTATTGACATTTTTGAGTTTGAGCGTCATTTGTTTACTCGACAGGTACAAGAAGAACAAGATTCCTCTTAATTACAGGAAAACACGATTCAAGATTCCTCTCTTGAATCACTGAACGAGCAGTGGGGCTTGGTGATAGCATATACAGATCAGTGGTAAGGAGTAACACGACCATTTAATTTAGAACTAGTGAGTACTCCAGCATGTAGTCATAACCTGTGTTTGTGTTTTTTTGGAAGCTGATGAAGCTGACGACTCATTCTTCATTGAAAATTTCGTGTGACCTGTTTTCCGGTTACAAGTGGTGGTGAAGTGTATTTATTGACGTTTGACATCATGATGTTTAACCTAAACCAGTGTAAACAGTGTTCGCCGGTCTTCCAAAATAAATGCCCGAGAAGCAAAGTATTCTTTTTTCAGGGGTGAAACTATTTTTTCCCTCTAGCTTATACTATACATTAAGTCACACCTAACCAACCTTAGAACTATTTACACAGTTCAACTTGAATTTTCAGTGAAGTCTCAACCATTCGTTCCCCTCTTCAGAAGAAAATAACAAGTAAAAGTTCAGAAAAAGACCAAAATTGCAGGGCCTGCACATGTCTAATTTTAGTTTTTATTGCCTAACCGAAAATATACATTACCTGTTTTTATAGCGTTTCCCTCCTTTTGAGCATTATTTCCCCTAGAAGCTTGAAAGTTGGCTTCCCGGCCAGCCTGGTTTGTACTACTGCGCATGCGCAGGATTGGGCTGGCTATAGAAACTCGGCGCAGCCGACCCAGAACCTAGTCCATGGAGAGGAGGCCTGGGTGGAACTTAACGTAATGTATATTTTTGGTTAGGCAATAAAAACTAAAATTAAGCAGGTGCAGGGCCTGCAATTTTAGTCTTTTATAGCCGACGAAAATATACATTACCTGTTTTTATTGACTTTGCCACTGCAGAGGAGGGCTAGGTTCGCTTTCCCCTCACATACAAGCCGACATCCCCGGGAACTAACCCCTGGTGAAGACAACCCTGAGTCCCAGACCAATTTCACTACAGTTCGACACCATTCGTGGGCTGAGGAGCAATCCGCTGTTTCGGAAAAGGTTACATCCTAAGTGAGGTCCGGCAGTGCGGTAAATTGTTTATAATTTAGTAATGGGTAAAAGAAGAAGAAGAAGGAACCGCATGCAGGGGTTTTAACACCGTGGGGTACAAGATAGGAAATCAGATAAAATACCGAAATCGCCTACCTTGTTGGGAAGATGGTGCTCCCATGTGTGAGACGGACAGGCGGATGGTGCGTGGCGTCGCAAAATTTACTGGTAGATGTGAGGAGCGGACACCGTCCGTGGGATGGACTATGGAAGGTAAGTGAAGCGGGCAGGCAGACGACAAATGTTCTTGTTGATCAGAGGACGTGAAGAGTGGATAATGTCCGAATGATGGATGATTGTGTATGGTGAACGCATGATGGGGTGAACTTGTAGCGGATGTGAGGAGCGGACACTGTTCGTGGGACGGACTGTGGTAAGCATGAAAAGTTGAACACATTTTGGAAGTTGAATCACAATGAAGGCAGCTGGTTGGTGAGGTATTAGGATTGAATCGAATGATTTCTCGAGGAAGAAGAGACGATGGTCGTTGGAAACTAGGACCTGTGCAGAAAGTGAAGGTATAGACAGATAAAGTTGATATCGTGAGAATAAGTTCCTAAAACGGGAGGCGAGGATCGCGATTGTATCGTTCCTACATGGGAGGCGGATGAAGCGGAATCCTCACCGAGAATTGTTGTATAGAGGAGCAAGATGTGGATGGGAATGACATCTAGGGAAGGACACGAAAGCCTAATGCTATGCCCGTGGCCTTGTAACGGCACGGGGAGCATGGCATCATGTCCATTGAATGCAATGAGATTCCTGTGATACCGTGGAAGACAGGGATAAAGCTGGCAGCGTTATCATATTGCCACACCGAATACGATGCATTTTCTGGAATTGGTTCGTGGCAAATGCTTCTTTCCAGAGTGTAACAGGAGAGGTGGAGGTTGATGTCGGAGGATCGTCGTCAGGGGGGTGTGATAATCGCAGGGCGTGGACGACGGATCTCGAAGCGGTGATGGTAAAGGCGAAGGAGCCTCTTGGTGAAGTGCAGCTACGGTTGGTGATGAAGATGTGTCCGCAGGACAAGGACGAAGCGGCAAGCGGATTGTGGCAGAGGACGGGGCAAGTCTAAGACGTCGAGCATGGGAACAGGCACAGTAAGGTGGAGATGCAGGAATTGGCGAGGCCCAAGCGTTACGTGCGCGAGCAGAGCATAGTTTATGCGAAGGGAACGATAACGCTGGTTTATTAGCTCGAGCTCGTTGGAATATGCCTCGTTCGCAGCACGGAGGAGAGTGTTTTCCGATCTTAGGGCCTCTGCAGATGCGCCGCCGCTCGTAAGGATGCAGTGTCTGATTGAGCGGAGCGAAGTGTTTTGAGTTCCGTAACAAACCCATCCAGGCATTCAAAAAGAAACTTAAGATTGAAATCCAAATGTTCCTGCTCCCTGGCCGAAAGATGCAGACCCCTAGTGATTGCTGTTCGAAGCACTGGTGCGGTCGGGAATGGAGCTGGTTTAGTGGGGGGATGGTACATCCGCTGGAGAAAAGGTGTGAAAACCCCTCGGAGGGGATGCAGAGGTAACACGAGCTGGAGGAGGTTAAGGACGCCAGGGTAATTGGTACCGTGGAGGACGGTGTAGACAGCTTTAGAGTCTTGGAAGATGTTGAGGACGGTGTCCTAGTTGGGGCAAGACGTTGGCGAGCGACCCTGATTTTTGCTGACGTTCCTGCTACTGCAGGGATTGCTTCGGTGTCGGAGGATGAATGGGTGGTAGCGGATCTGATGCAGAGCGCTTGGCGGCTTTCCTGGGAAGTGAAGGAACGGTCGGACTTGGCGCATGCACTTGGGATTGTTTCAGAGCTCGTAATTCTTCTCGCTTCTTGGCTGCACGTAGCATCCGCTGTCTTGATTGATGTTGCTTTCGTGGAATAATTGTCCATCGATTTGGCGAGATGAAGATGCAAATAAGGCAGTTACGTTCCTGTCAGTCACACTGCCTGTGTCACTGGCAGCATGGATGGGGATCAAAGTGGTATGTTGTAGAATTTTCGGAAAAACCTAGGCAATTACATGCCTTGGGTGAAGGCACATTTGCTTCCTTGGTTATTGTTGCTGCGGTGTTCGGTATTGCTTCGATGTTCGGTACAGGGTCCTCAGATGAAGAAGAGTCGGACATGGTGAACGATGAACAGGACAAAAAAACCGTTAAGCACGCAGCGATTTGAATCGCGAGGAGAGTACTGTGGAGGCACCTGGTGGTAGAACGTGGCATCACCGCGCAGTCAGCAGGTGTAGCGCTGTAAGTGGGACCGTAGTGTTGGTTGAAGAGGTACGGAGGTAGTATAGGGGCAGTGGTGCAGTTGTGTCCCCCTCCTCCCCTCCCTCTTTGTTTTTTTTTTTATGACTTTTTGTATAATCGTAAAATACAGGGGATTGGAACATGCGGAGAGGCGACAAGCCATGGGCTGACGAAGAAGGGGATGAGGACACAGTCCTGGTAGATGCGTCCCTTGTCCTTACTTAGGTACCCTGGAATGGGGACGGAGTAAAGGATAGGTCCCTATGAAAGGGGACGGAGGACTGAATCATCAGGAGACTGTCGCGTGCTTCTCATGGAAGAGTTGTTGCGTCCGTGAATGGATGCCAGAGTGAAGGACGGTGGAAAGGGTTGCAAATATTGACGGAGGAACGGAGCGGCTATACATAGAGATGAGTGTTGGGGCCAGTTCGAGCCAAAAAACATGGCAATGTAGGGCCGGCTTCCCGGGAGAGTCAAGTCGGCCAGAAGTGGGTGCCGACTGGAGGTATCCAAGTGGACAGGGAACGGACGGGGAAGGTAGAGACGCAGACATGAAGTGTGGAGACGTTCAGACGTGTGTTGAAAGTAGCATACAGCGCAGTGCCTAGAAGAATGAGGACCAAGTTGTAGACTTACAAAAGGCATGAGATGTAAGGGGAACGGGTCCCAAGCCAACTGCACGTCATGTCAGGCCTCCATCCGAACTGATTGTTGTTTTCGTTTTTCACTTTGGTTGTTTTTTTTTTTTAAACAGAAATCAATAACGGACCCAACTGTGCATCCGCAGGTAAAACGAGAAGTTACAGTCGGTTAGCACCATGTTCGACCAATGGATGCTCAAGTGACTGAAGGCAAGGAGCCGTGATGACGTACGTACAAGAAATACTGTGAGGATGAGCGGGTGTGACAGTACAGGACGAGTCGAGGGACGCCTTTCTTGGGTATCCTGTTGATGTTGATGTTGATTACAGGGCGACGATTCATGGGATGGAAACTTTCCGGGTACGGAAAACAGGTGGAGACCTTGTGAGGGATAGAAAGTTTGGAGGCTGACGTCTTAGGACTGTGTAATGGACGTCGAAGTTTGGTGAGGAAGGTGATTCGTCACAAAACAAGTCAATGAAGACAGGCGAGGGAGGAGGAGCTGGACTGGAGACAGATATATCCTCAATAGGACCGTGCGACGGACACGGCGTGGGTGACACGGCCAGGTCACAAAAGAACCGGCGAAAGGTTGGGAAAGGAGCGGGCGGACGAGCGGAGTCTGGATGAAAGATGGGTGAAGGCTTGCTCGAGGATCCGAGAGGAACTGTTGTAGGCGGCGGTGGCAGGATTGGGATTGGAGAAGAATGTAGCTGTCCTTGTATCGCATGTCCTTGGACACAATGGATGGTCCTCTGAAAGGCGAAGCCTGAGAGATGAAGGGAACACGTCCTGAGGCAGGGCGCCGTCTGCGAACGGCGCCTCTTGTTGCTTCTGCTGGAAAGGAGGACAGCAATGCCGGGAAGAAAGTGGATGGTGTCGGACTGTTGAGGATCGACGGACAGGTGAACGGCCCCATCTACGATGCAAAGCCTGTGAAGAGGAGTGCATCACGGTCCGAGAAAGCATGTGTGAAAGGATGTGGCCATAGCGACTAAGGCGCTATGCAAGTGATCTGGGGGCGAACTGGGTAGCTGGTTCGAATCCGGGTCATGCCACTCCGACGAAACGTAAGTGCATAAAGGTGGCTTACTGAACTACGTTATTTC
>JAHWFP010080473.1:0-14275 GCA_023313725.1 Lithobius niger
TCAATCAAGATTATGTCAACACCCCTCAATCACAGATTATGCCAACACCCCTCCATCATCGATTATGACAACAATCCTCCATCACAGATTATCTCCACACCGCTAAGACAGGCAATACTGCCAAATACTTAGTATGCAAATATTTTCTAAAAGCCACAGAAAAAAATCTTGTTTTTATTCTAATTCCGCATACCTGTCTCAATAAAAATGCAGCTACATCACACGATTCCCAGTAACTTGCGTGGAAAAGGTGAGGGAGAGCATTGGTAGGGAAGCTGGCCAATCCCTCAGGACAATAGAGGGCATAATCGATCCGTTTGGTTCCCCACCATTTCTGCGTTACTGAAAAGACTAAGTAGCTCAGCATTATAACGTATTGATGTGGAAAATGTAATAACACAAATATTAACCCTTTGTGTGCCAATCAACAAATAAACCGTTCCAGGCCATAATTTCTTGGTGATAAGTACAAACGCCGACAACGTCTGCTTAAAAGTACAAACACCGACAACATCTGCTTCTTTAATAAAATTGTTAAAAATCATGTAATGGACTTTTTTACGAGCATTTTGTTGTTATAAATAAAAAAAACAAATACATCTCTTTTGTGCTAGTAAGGTTAATTATACATAGGCCCATAAAAATTCAAAAAAAAAAATTATGAACAGACAACAAAAAACAAGAACTGAATTATCTACATGACTTGGTCGTCGCCCAGAAAAACCGCGGTCCACAAAGAGTTAAATAATGCTTACTTAATAACTAGTATGCAAAGATCAGCACATTTAATTGAAATCATCTCTGAAGTATGAAACCAAGGCAGAAATTTGTTTTGGCTAGGTTTAGCCATATTTCTTGTGATTTTTAGCTTCTCACTTATCTAGGGTTACAGAAACTGTGCACTACAAAATTAAATGTACATTCTCATCAAGTTTCTTCCCTAACCCAGAGTTAGTGCTGATTGCCTAAAAGTCGGCCGATAAATTTTTCTTTCAAAACGGACCTAGCCCTGACAAACTTCTGCCTTTGCGGTTTTGTGAAATTGCTAACACTGCACCTTGTGCATAATGATTACAAACCAATTAAAAGGTGCTCTGGAATAATGTGCAAGTTAGTTTTCTAAACTACCACTACAAAAAAGAAATTGCCGATACAATATCAAGTTTTGGGCTTTGCAACATTTGCAACATAAGTACATTTGAAAAAACAAAGCAGTTCAGCAGAGATGGTTAGTGCAATTTGGCCGTTATCAGTTTACAGTTACGTACAGTAAGCGCAGTTTGGCATGCAGTTTTGAACATGTATTGCATGCCACTCACCAGCGGTTACTATGGGAACAGGTACGCATTCCACCATACCAGACATGGTGCTTACAATACTTGCTTCAGAAATACGCCTATTGTAATTGTAACTTGTTGGTGTCGTTCCCCCTCCCAAATCCACAAATAGATGAGCATTACTTTGGATGCTTTCCACTTAAAAACAATGTAATACAAAATTATCAACAGGAAAAAATCAATTAAGCAGTAATGATAGTAAGTAAGAACATAAAAACTTAGGTAGTAATAACATAAAAATTTCTTACGTAGGTGGTAAGGCTGGCCATCACCTAGTGGATATTTGGCATAACGTGCTACATTGACTGGCTGAATTAATGAAAATCGTGCACTCAGCAGTGGTTCAAGACGTGTGGCTAGTGGGTCTGTCGGATGAAACAAATTGTAGACCTGCGTACAAGAGGGCCGTGTCGGAGGGGCTAAATTAAATAATACAAAATCACTGTATGACAAGTACATGAAGAAGGTCTTTCGTATTTATTTAGCTTCTGCTCACCGGATTTGGCAATAGGCCCAACTAGCAATAGTGGCAGACATGTTGCGTCCCGTTATGCAATTTCGTTTTCGTCACCGTGATGCTATTACATCGATTCAAATTTACGTTGTTCAGTTAGTACAGTTACCTTGGCTCAAATTTCATGGGGAAGAAAAACGTTTTGCTGGGAAAAAGACTTTTGTAATGCTACAGCGAAGCAACATGCCATCTACAGTTGCCAATCTGGATATTGCCAAGTGCATGGTAGGCAAGCAAAAGTACCAATTCTTTCATTGTGAAGATCTACTTACTGTTTTTGTCATCACCAGCTTGAAGTTTACGAAATGCCAGTACAATGGAAAGAGACGCACCAAACATGAAGAAATCATTGACCTCAAAATCAAATTTTGGGAGGGGTGATTGATCACTTGAGCTAGAACTTCGCCGCCGTGGTGGAGGGGCGTGAAGGTGGCGCGCCAACGACTGGGGCTCTGATCCCTGTTCCGTCAAGTCGCCGGGATGAGAGAAACTCTTGTGGTAGCCGCGCCGCCGTATCTTCTCCGCCTCCTCGTCTGCCACGTCGTCAAGAGCAGTTCCATCACCAATGGAGATGAGTGGATTTTGGCGGAAAGTGTGACTGCCCGGATTGGAATGACCTTCATTATCCATGACACTGTTTTCGCTACCAAAGCAACTGGTGTGTTGAGGTGCACTTGATCGGCATAAGCCGTCATATGCAAGAAGGGAGCCAACACTGTCTCCAACCAAGCAAACCTGCAATTCAAAACAACTGTAGATTAAGTGGTGAAGAATGAGCAAAAAGTGCCACCAATCACACAAACTGAAAAGTAACCAGGGTGTCATCAGTTATACTGTCAACAAAATAGAGCGAAGCGATTATTAATCACGCATAAATTAAAGTTGCGTAAGCAGTTATTAAAAAAAAAATTAACGTTGAGACAATACACTGGGCACAGGAACAACCCGTGTGCAAGTACAAACAGCCCGTGCATTGTGGTTCATCTTTTCGGTTGCGTCATCGCATTTTCTTTCTTTGTCCATTTGCTTTCGTAGTGCTCCAATGAATGGAGTCGACAGCGGCTCGCGACGAGTGGTTTTTCAGCAGACAAAGCACCCGCAAATTTGAAGAATTTTTTCTGGGAAGCGTCAAATTTGGAATGGAGATGAGAATTAATGCTGGCATAAATTTGCAGCGCGCGTTACATCCATCTTGATATGTACTAAAGATGCGGCAGACTTCTGCACTTTTGGAGTGAGCAAAGGTGAGTGTAAGCTCAGACACCTCACCATTTTGTCACCTTCATTATTCCTAAATATGTCAGATTAAATTTTTAACAATTTTTTTTTACATACCATCACTGGGTGTAACGTTAACAATGTGCAATGTCTGGTTTTAATTGATGCAGTGGTTACTGCGTGATGCGGATACAAAGATTGCATTGGAGTGTATTCATAGCGGCTCGACCTTCGGCCTAGCTTCGCTCCAATCATTTTAGAAATTCCAACCTATAAAACTGCTGCTGTCATTCATTTCGGGAGTAGGTGTTAGTCTATTTTGAAGATGATGTGCTGGCAGCTGAGCCACCTTAATTAAACGAACTTAATAGCACTGGTGCATAGGTATTGGAAAATACTTAAATTGGTATCGATATTCGTCACGTCAGTATGGGAGTAGTGAAATACTTGCAATCCCACGACGTATGTCTCAGTTAGCCTAAATTGATCTAACAGGTCAGTTATGTTATTACCAAAAACGTTTTTAGACTGGGCTTTTTTTAAACATTGAGGCATGGTATGCAATTGTATACCTTGCCCCACCATTGTTGGGGGAGGTGGGGGATAAAGTATTATGGACGCCATTCTATTCTATTCTGGGGCCGTTTTGAATCGCCAGCTTACAACTTTGATATTTTTCGTAACCTACCCTTCGGCCTCGGCGTTGTAGTAAGATTACGTATTGAAAAAGCAGTGTGGAGTCTTACTTTGAATATTGGAATTCGTTATCGTTCCCAACTTCTGCAATCTTTCAAAAGTACAGCAAATTTTTAACAAACGAAAGTCCTGTTGGGATATATTGTCATGTTGTTGGACTAAGATTGAAACTTGTTGCATCGCTTTGTTGCAGATTCATATCAGGTGTTTGTAGCCTCTCGTAGTAAGCAAGTTCGCTCTGGTAGTATGTGGGTATGTTCCCCATTGCTTCGCAACCACAGTGAGCCTTCATACTACCAGAGTGAACTTGCTTACTACGAGAGGCTACAAACACCTGATTTAAATTTCCAACAGAATGCTGCGGTAAACACAACGCAAAACAAGAAGTGTCGATTAACAGGATTTTGGTTCGTCGAAAATTTGCTTTGTACAAGTATAACTTTTGAAAATTGCGTATGTTGTGAACAATAAGATAACGTAATGCAACATTTCCTGGGTAATGGATTGCGTGGGTAGAAATCACTCGTGTGCCACCCCCGCCTACAAAAGCAGAGGCGACACATGAGCGAAAATCAGTTTTTACTTAAACAATTTTTTTTTCATGATAGCTAAACAATCCCTGCGCCCTTACAGGATGCCAGCCTTACAGCCTTTCACAGGTTTTCCAAGGAAATTCTATATAGTTTGGTGTGTGCTGATATGTACTGATTTTGTCGTCATTCCATACTCCGTCAATGAATAGTTCAAGGACCATTTGATAAAATGTCTTGTGTTTTGAGACCTTTCTTTCGGGAAAACTAAGCATCTTCCTGTTAACTTTCAAAATAATTACAAGCTGTCCTTGATCACAATTTTTTTCAAGTTATTTGTTTACAAACTATCGATAAACTACTGGCACAGTAAAGTATTGACATTAGACTGGCTGTTTCGGCACACGCCAGGGTTAGATCAATAAAAACCCCCATGGGTTTACCTGTATTAGTACGTACTCCTCTTCAACATTTTAATGGCAATGAGAGCGTTCTCGGCCTGCATATTTACATGCCATGTCAGCATTTCCCAGGGGCTTCTAAAGTTTGACGTACTCCTAGCCGAAACCACAGCACCAAGACCAGAGGGACAATTTTGCTAAGTAATTCCAATCGGAAATTCCTACGATCCCTCACAGGCCACAATTAACACGAACACACGGTACCATAAGGTCCTTTTCTCCAGAAATGTCAGGGTTGGCCGAGAACAGGCTGGAACTCAAGACCTCTGGCACAAGAGATGGTCGTGCTAACCTATTTAGGCCCCCTTGGCGTCAAGAAGGTTCAAGTAATTTTATTTAAATCGTGTTGGTTTAAATTTAAATTTCATTCTAATACTTCCAGTTTGATCAACAAATGGTAGCTGTTTCGCAACCAGGCCAGCAAGCGTTTTTATTCCAAGACTCGTTTCAATGCACAAAGATATGAGTCAACCGTACGATTTACAAACATCAATTACACTTTCTATAAAATCTATCAGAGTTGTCGCGTGTACACACACACATACACATAGAAAGAAACTACCTTGACATTTCACTCGGTATACGGACTTGCCTACCTGTCCACTGAATCCGTGGCCTTCTTCTGAACGAATGAATTCGTGATACACTTGATTGGCTGAGCAAACTGCTTTGGTGACGGCTTCTGGGTAATCCATAGGAGCAGTGGCCAGTAGGGGAATGGCACCAACAGGAATAGAGTCATGACTGACCGACGATGTGCCGTCAGCAGAACACGGTGAAGGGGACACGTCGAAGCTGTAGGGGTTTAAACTATGCAAAGGGGTACAAAATCAGGCAATTGTACATAACGTCAAGTTTTAATAGTTATAAGGGCAAAGAATTGTTAAATACACAAACCAAGCAGAAACAAAACAAAACTTTGACTATAACGTAGCTGACACCTAAATAATTAATCAATTTTGGGCTGCATTGGGTTGACACTCCAGTCATAAGTAGAAACCAAAGAGACCACAGTCAAAAGGGTAGTTCGCAAGTATTGGAATAACATTAGTTTGAATTGAATGGAATTTAAAAATTCGACAGAAAGCCTACTGGCTTATGATGTAGAGTATTCCCTACTACCAGAAATGTAGTTTACAGGAATGTAATTACTGAAACTTGATAATTTTTCAAAGGCTAGCCCTAATAGAAATAGATTGAAAAACAAAATAGTTTTAAAATCGAAAAAGGGAAAAAAAATGAATTTCGAAATCAAATAATAATAAATTTCGAAGTATTCTTCCCCAAAATCGATTGAAATCGAATCTAACCTAACATATTAAAACCGCACACCCCTAGGACGGACCAGTGACATCACACATGTCACAAGGAGAGACCAGTGACACCATAGTCACAGAGACCAGTGATACCATAGAACCACAAGGAGCGACCAGTGGCACCACAGCCAAAGGGGGAGACCAGTGACACCACACAGTCAAAGGGGAGACCAGCAACCCCCCCCCCCTTACAGTCAAAAGGGAAGACAGTTGACATTTTTTCAGCTGTAACACAATACAGTATTTTAAGCTTTTTAGGTGTTTTGTCACATTATCTGCGCAAATATGATGATTTAAACTACAGGAACACTCCTTACACAGCCTTATTTTATTTATCACAAGGGATTATTTATTTTGATCAACATCCTGCGTTATTCTTTATGCAGTATACTTTTAAAAGCAAAAACATATTTCATAACATATTTTAGTAACAAAGTAGTTAGTAAAGTTAGTAGTGTAAAGGGTTTTCCCAAGCTGCTTTGTGTAATTTGTGCAGAAATTAAATTCAACTTTCAAGTAATTGTGCATTAATGAAAGAACCATTAAGCTGAAACGTATGCGTTGGCTGAGCACTGTACCGAAACTTAATCATACGCATAAATAACAAATTAAGTTTAACTGTGAGGCTATTCAAAGAGACCTTCGGTAAGATGAAAAGGTGTACAAGTTTAGTTTCTGATGAGCTGTATGACAGCTAGCAAGGTTTGTGTATTTATCATAAAAAAACAGCTATCCCTTTTCTACCTGGATAGGACGGTAAGGGCTTCGGCACAAATGACGGGGCCAGGAACCACACGCACAGCTACATGGCCCACCATGCTGGGATAGTGCTGTTGCATCACACTCTCCAACGCACTCCGAAACGTGATCACATCCGACTTTTTAGTGACGGGATCGGTTGCTGTGTCGAGGACGCTGCCGGCATGCAGCACCAAGATGAGCACCGTCACAGGGCACGGCTGGTGCGCGGGGGAGAGCGTTGGGGAGCATGGCAGCGACTGATCCACGCTGGTCATAGCCTGTAAGGTGCGTGCCCGGTCGATGCCCAGCGTCTGCAGAAAGGTTTGGCTAAAGATGTTGTCTGGTAAAAACAAACCAATGATCAAAATCAACTTCAGCAATTAACATAATTTCAATCCAATTTTCTACAAGATGCATGGTAGAAAAAAAAATGGGTGCTTATGGGGAAAAAATTGTCCTTAGAAAATCATAAATAATCTCTGTAAGAACACTTCTTGATGCTTTTATTGTGGAGCTAGTTACATGGAATACAACTGGAGTATCACAAATTGAATACTGTCATTAAGGTAAGGCAAAATTAATTCTTTGCGTTCAGGCAGAGTTTGTTAATTTACACACCTACCAATCATGAATGCTTACAAATTTTCTATTTTATCCAGCCAACCAGCATCGCTTTCAGGTGTTATAAGCTCAAAGCTAGACAAAAATATCGGTAACCGGCATTTACAGTGGTAAATTGCAGACATCTGAAGGAAAAAATTAACACTTTAACCACACAAAAGAACAAACTGCAAACATTCTTTAAATTTTTGGTGATAAGTGATCACCTTCTTCAGAAAGCAACCCTCACAAACACTCAGAAAGCAACCCTCACAAACACTCAGAAAGCAACCCTCACAAACACAAGTTTCCTTCACGGAAACAAAACAAAGAGTCCAATTAAATTTCAAAATTCGCACACGTCGAGTCAGTAGCCGCCACAAACTTGCTCACGTGCACACATTTAGAAATGGAAATGAACTCGTTTTTTGTTTCCGTGATGCAAACTTGTGTCCGTGAGTGTTGCTTTCTGAAGGAGGTGATCGTTTATCACCCAAAATTTAACGAACATATGCAGTTTGTTCTTCAAGTGTGATAAAGTCTC
Organism: Lithobius niger; assembly: GCA_023313725.1. Lineage (NCBI taxonomy): Eukaryota > Metazoa > Arthropoda > Chilopoda > Lithobiomorpha > Lithobiidae > Lithobius > Lithobius niger. Next base: position 7,958 of record JAHWFP010080473.1, read on the forward strand.
AAAGCTAGAAAAGGTAATATTTTTCTACCAAAACAGTCTGTACGTAAATCGTATAGACTGTATTAAATGCCCAGTTAAAATGCTAACATCCAGCCCCCTAAAATGCTTGAAGGTAAAAAATCTTTAACTTTACATGGCCCCTAATCAAAAAACCAACATTTTGACAAATTGACGAAAAAACAAATAAACAAATGGCTGTCGTAGCAGTCGGGTGCTGCAACAAAAGCTAGAATGAAGAGACTTCAAGAAAAAAAAAAATGTTCGTTTTATCATCTGGCCGCGGCTCTAACAAGGATCTTCAAGATACATGTCGACGGCTCTAACCTCTACGCTATTAGGACACTCCCAACTTGTCACAAACGAGGCTTTTGAGTACTACGATAAGTGTTTGTTTATATATCTTCTACTGCGTGTCTTTTTGTTAATGCATAAAATGTCCATATTGGTTAGGTTTAGATGATCTGTGTTAGATGCCCAACACATGAATTATTGGCCATAATGGCAATAAAGCTTTATCCTGTAAACTTGGCAAAAATAAGAAAAATAAGAATATGCTAAACTTAACGAAGAGCCGAAGACACAGTTTTTACCTTTCAACTATTCGTCTTTACTGGAGGCAAACAATTTTTCCTCTTTTCACTTCACTATTCAATTTAGTTGTAGTCAGTTAAGGCACGGCACCTATAGTACTACGGCATTGAAAGTCAAGTAGTGTCCGGTAAGTGTTGAACTTGACACGTAAAATCAGCCCGTAGTACGACAGGACTGGGAACTGCACGAAATTGTAACTGAAGCTGTCAAATCCAAGTATCACTGATTGGGTGGCGGCATCTGGTGGCTAAACATCTAATTTGGATAAACAGACGGCAGCAGCGAGACAGCCGATTCCGTAGCTAAAATGGCAGTCGTTTGAAATGACCAAGCATTTTAAAAACTTTTCATTTTCTCGAAAAAAAGAAAAGCATACCCATAATCAGAACATTCCATACAAAAACCATGTAACCCTAATTATTATTTCGTGAAATTGTACAAGGATTGTTTTTTAAAAAAACCACCATGCATTCTTTTTAATGTATTTTTTGACAAATTTTCAAAGATGATCGTTTTTGACCAGGACTGAGTGGTAGAACTACGTTACAAGGCTCAGGGTCTTGGCTTTTACTCGCCCAAAGTTTATTGCCTACAGAGTGCTCGGTTTTGTGGCCGACGCTGGAAAAGGCATAAAATTTGCCATCCAAGGACACCCAAAAAAATCAAAAAAATTTCCATTGTCACATATATTTCAAATCGTAACTGATAAGGAAATGTGTACAGGGTGTTCTTCCAGGTCAGCCCGATACATTTTTTGAATGAATGAAGTTGGAAGTGAGAAACCTTGTGTTGTTTACGTGCGTTGGATGCATTCTCCCAGTTTCAGAAAGAAAGGAAGAGAAAGCGGGCAGATACAGTAAGTCAATTCGAAAATGTACTATAGAATCTACATTATCTACATCTTAAAAAACGAACGATGTGTACTTGAGCATGCGCTTTTACTCCTCTTGAACTAAGGCACCTAAAAAGATGAGAGTAGCACGAAATGAAAGATAATTATATTAAGCTGCAGATAGGCCTATTTTCATCACTGTAACTTGATTTTTTAACCCTCATATTTGTGATACCCGCACTGAAAACTACTCATGACGTCAAGTTTGATCAAGCAAAGTTACTGCTCAGGCAAACTTATCAGAAAGCAACTGGTGGTGGGGGGGGGGGCCTCGAAAAAAAAAAAAAAACGTTCACGGACATATTTTGTATCATACTTCTAGATCTCAAAACTGGTTGGCTTCAACTGGTTGGACTCACCAAAATATGCAGATCTGTAGGTTTTAATTAAAAGATTTGTCAAACATTCGAGTTTCTGAAGCAAGGAGGTGAGTGTGGATTGAGCGACGACAGCGAGTTATTTCTATGTAAATAACCCTCTTTAACGCGTTTCTTGCTTCCTTCTACATTTCATTGGGTGCTATCATCATCTTTGTACAGGCCTTACTTTAGCAGAGTTGGCGTGCAAACATACAAATCGTACGTTTTGAATGATGTGGATGAATTGAAATGAAGGTGCTAAGGAATGTGATGAACGAATTGTAAGCAACAATTAAAATTAGCTTGCGTCCAGATCGATTCTGTGATGTTCTGGAGCGCAAGGAAACTGGCCAATGGAGTGAGCGAAGCGAATCGTTTGCCTAGTAGAGTTAAGTAATACATCAATAGAAATATCTTAGAATCTCAACCTGATACAATGTGTGCCATTTAGGTGTCTATTTGCGTCCGTTTCCGGGTTTTATAAATTTGTGTCTCAAGAGACATTGGTAGCGCAACATAGTCTGATCACGACAAATGTAATTTTGTGAAGGTAAAATAAAAATTTGACTTTGAATGTCTAGTAATTTGACACAGCAAAACAAAATTAAACCAAAAAATCAGGGTCGGGTTGTGTGGAAGGTAAGGAGAATCAGGGGGAAAAAAACATTATATCATAAATTACTAAATCAACATGCGACTGCAAAAGTCAGATAAAGCAAAGGGAAAATAAGGCACAAGTTAACAAACTATGACAACTTTTTATTCCTTATTTTACAAAAATAATAACCACAAAAATAAATAACCTAGACTAAGTATAAGAGATCAACATGCAAGTCTACACAAATCAAGCCCAATCTTAGAATTAGATCAACAGGATGTAAAGCTGGGAGCATGATTACGTCTATTCAGATAACCAAAGCAAAATCATCCAAACAATTGAGAAAGGAGAAAACAGATCAATAACTTCTTACATTAAAACACATGGGGAAAAACAATTGCTAATTCATTTAAAGCAATGGTACCAAAAAAAAAAAATGGACACTACCATGAAGCAACGTTACTTGTGTCAATGATTGCGTCCGAAACGGGTGGATCTACCTTACACACATTAATTTGAATTTTATTCCACACCTGGCCCAAAACCCACCTAAAAGTTTGGACATAGGGAGGGAATTCATACTGCACATTTAACAGCGACAAGGGGAAAAAAATATTAAACTTAAAAAATATGGAGATTATGAAATGCAGTTTTTTTTTTCCAGCTAAATTGCCAATTATTTTCATTCAGCAGACTTATTGTGAGAGAACTGTTCTAATTTTGGGAGCTTCATCCGCATAATATGTTTGCTGGATACACACAGCTGCCGAGACAAACAAAAAATGAACCATCACTAAACCAAGTGTCAAGTGACATCCATCTTCAGTTTTCTGTTTACTAACATGTCACTTGTTTTCATGATTTGCCTATTAAGTAAAGCATTTCACACAAAAAAGCGAGCAAAAAAAAAACATTAAGGTTGCTAGATGCTTGTGCTCTCTCTCTCTCAAATATATTAATTAAACAATTGTACGTTTCCAGGTAAAAATATCACAGTGAGGTGTAGTGTACTATAGCTGTACATTAGATGGAGCGACCAAGGAGCAATTTTACTTACGTTCTATGATTGAGTGGATCTACCTAACACACATCCACTAATTTGAATTTTATTCCACCCCGTCCCAACACCCTACCTAAAAGTTTAGAGATGGAGAGGGGATTAGATTGCACGTTTTACAGCGACAAAGGGAATAAAATGTTAAACTTAAAAAATATGGAGCTTGCAAAATGCAATGGTTATTTTTTTTCCACCTACACTGCTTATTATTGATACTCGGCACGCTAATTGTGAGAGAACTGTTATAATTCTGGGGGCCTTAACCACATTAGATGTATGCTGGATACAAACAGTTGCCAGGACAGACAAAAAAATGAAATGACAATCCATCTTCATTTTTTAAATTTTGATTAAATACAGCAAAATGGCAATGACTACTTTGAGAGTCAATGGATTCACTTTCAATAACGCTCACCATGTTAACGCTACAGTTTCAAAAAACAAAAATAACTGTATTCAGATGCTAAACCACCAGTATCGCGTCGAAGTAGACTGCTATTTTGTTTTTTTGAGAGTGTAGCGTTAACATAGTGGATGGCCGGAGTTGATGGCAGTTGGAGATTCATCAGCATCAGCGCCGAAATAGACTTACTTCAATTTCTTAAACCGTAGCGTTAACATGACGAGTACCATTGAAAGTGAATTATTTGGGTTAACATACTGTATGTTTTTCATAATTTTACCTATTTAGTAGCACAATTCACACACAAAAAAGCAAGCAAAAATACAAAAACATCACGTACTAAGTACTTGTGCTCCCTGTCTTAAATATATAAATTAAACATTTGTACTTTTCCAGGTTAAAATATCGCCGTGAGGTTTAGTATACTATACTTGTAAATAGTAGGGACAACGTATACAAAATAAGTTACAGAGTAAAACTAAACTTCACGAAGGGGTAACTAGCAAATCTACTTCAGTCGCTTCAAATGTATTTTAACTGTCGAGTTTTCAGATCAACAAAATGTGTGTTCTCGTGATAAATACACACAATTAAATGGCAAAAGACATAAAAACACTATCTTTAAATCAGATTAACAACATTTTAAACAAATGTAAGGTTCAGTTGCTTTGCTTGGGTATCCGTAGTCTGTAAATAACGATTTCACAAGCAGTAAACCGATACCACATGAAAGGGCTCAAGCACACACTCCCAATGATGAAGGCTGCCAATACCAGTCTGGAACTTTTTTCATTCAAAGTTACGTATATTTTCTTATGGCATTTTATAATGTTGACAAGTTACGAATAATCTTAACGTAAATGCTTGTACAAACACCACCCCCTTAATTCTAACCCTAATTATTAAATTACTGCGCTTATTTTTTTTTATTATTACAAATGCTTACTTTGGTGCACTGTGTTGACTATGCTTTAGCATAAGAACAAGAACATCAACCCTTTACCCTAATGTTTTTATTCCTTAATTTTGAGAAAACGCCCAATCAGGAAACAACTGGGGAGGCGCAATACCACAAAGTTTACAATACTAAACATATACCAAGAAAGTTACAGCTCAAAATCTTCCAAAACTGATTTTTAAAGCTGTCAACGAAATATCAAGCTCTTAGCGACCAACCAGCAGTCGCAAACTTTACACACAAAATGAATTACTACCATTTTGTACAAGCTACTAAAACATCAATAATCAATTCAGCATTCAGCGACATTTAAGTGTCCCAAGTATGGTCAGTGTTGCCTATTCCAACAAGAACGAACACTCCATTGGCGAGTGAAGTAAACTAACCTTCTTGGCTATTGGGCGCAGCTGGTGACTGCAGATCTTCCCCTGGAATTAACTCCAAGGAATTCCATTTGGTCAGTGACAAGTCGTCCGACGCTGCATCTGCAAAGAAACAAACTCTAAATTAAGAGCTAACACGTCAAATACATTAAACCTCTTTGGTGTTGATATGCATACTGCAAGAACTACTTGTCACGCGGCAAAAAGAGTGGGTTACGAAAGGTTTACACCAATCATTAGCAGTTTAGGCTTATGATTAGTGTTTCACATCTTTGTTGTTTGTTGACTGTTCACTATCACATGTTAAAAGTAGAAAAACATTTACACTGATACACATTTTTGACAAACCGTCATTTGTTATGGACTTGCAAATAAGTTTTTTTAACGCCCCCTGTAACATCACATTTTGTTGGTGTAGTAATGGAAAGATGCATCTTCTCTTTGTGGACTAGGGCTCCGCCTGGTCATAGCAGGTTTAGTAAAGTTAAAAAGTTAAGGTTTTGATGACCGTTATGTGGTTGAAGATAGTGATGTGTATGCCTCCCCGCATCTCTCCCACATAAACTGGTTCGCACTCCCATCATGTTATTCTGTACACGCCACTGCTGGTGGTTGGACAATGTGGGGCGATGACATGTCTGTTGAAAGTGGATGATGTTTTAGGATGAAAGGGATGCTAACAAGCGAGGAGGAGGTATGGATGTTTGCTTCACCGTTGTACAGGTGTTGGGGGAAAGTGATTCAACGTTGGTTTTCTTTCACCTTTTGCTGGTGGACTTTTGCAGTGTGAAGAAGTATTGGTTTCCCTTGATGATAGCCAGGCACATTCAGTCGAAATTTCCTTTCCTTCTAGCATTTTCTTGACACTTTTTGAGTTCTTCAAGAAGCTCTTGAAGTCACTTTTTAAGATATTTCATTGGAAGGGTTTGCTGTAATTTGTAATTCAGCTGAAGTTGAAATTTAACTTTTGAACAGTAAGCAATTATTTTTGATACATCTCATACGTTCAAAGTAGAATGCCACATGTCATTTTTAGAATCACAAGTATTTGCGTGGGGGGGGGGGGGGGGGGGGGGG